>CM073573.1:146770963-146820963 GCA_037074715.1 Magnolia kwangsiensis
TTCATTTATCCGAGATCTAGGCATAGTTAACAGTCCATTCGATAATTCTTCTCATTCCCCCTCGAGGGAAAATGATCCCACAAACAAAGGAATTGTACAGTACGAAATCACATGAAAACAAACAGACTCATTCTAAAAAAAAAAAGGATGTGGACCTTCCACTCAAATTGTCCCTTTTGGACAGGGATAGATAGGAAATATTTGAATCCGATTGGATTTCATTCAAATTGAGTAGTATACCAATTATGACTATTTTATCTAAGTTGAGGAATCAAGGAATTTTTCCTACGGATTCTGAGAACTCGAGAAGTTTTTTTTATCCCTCGAGCCTACGGAAGATCTTTCTTTGACAAAAAGTTTTCTATTTAGAATTTAATTGATCGGTCGTACCTGTATTGCAATAATATGAATGACTCGCTATTCACTCGGTTTCTGGGTCATAATCATAAGATTATGTAGGAGAGATGGCCGAGTGGTTCAAGGCGTAGCATTGGAACTGCTATGTAGACTTTTGTTTACCGAGGGTTCGAATCACTCTCTTTCCGTACCTTCACCTAATTCACCAACGTTACCAACAGCAATGTATCAAATAACAATTGATACCATTATTCCAACAGTAAGACCTTTATTTGATAGAGATTCTTCCTAATTACTGTGGTATGGAGAATGCTGGAAAGAGTGGAAAAGAATGAAAATCTCACTGCTGATCCATTTGTGATACGTGAGTGGGAGAAAAATCTGGATCAAACTCCTTATTTACTTGACTTTGGCGAAAAAGGGGGGACAAAATTGTCCGAAGCTTTGTTATTTTAGTTAGGTTCAAGTCTGACGAGAATAATATTCTACGACTAGTAACTCATTGATTTTCAAACCGATCCATTTACTATCTATTATTTGATTTACTAATCCTTTATATTGGGATGAGTGAAAAGTTAAATGTTTTGCCAATTCCTCGTGGGGGGATGAATCAATATAATTTTGAATCAAAGCTCTGGATCTTTGTTCATCTCTCGTAGTAATAATATCTCGGGGTTTGCAGCGATAACTTGGGATATCTACTATACGACCATTAACTAAAATATGTCTATGGTTAACTAATTGCCTGGCTCCAGGAATGGTCGAAGCCATACCCAATCAAAAAAGGATGTTATCCAAACGCATCTCAAGTAGTTGTAGTAAAACCTGCCCTGTTGACCCTTTGGCTTTTCCAGCTATACGAACATATCTAAGCAATTGTCGCTCTGTCAGACCATAATGAAAACGCAATTTTTGTTTTTCTTCTAGACGAATACGATATTGAGATCTTTTTCCGGAACGCGATTGGTTTCTAAGATCACTTCCCGGTCTAGGTCTTTTACTAGTTAGTCCCGGTAAAGCTCCCAGACGGCGTATTTTTTTGAAACGAGGCCCTCAGTAATGAGACATAAAGACTCCCCCCCTTTTTATTTATTTATTTTATTGAAATTTCATTTTACAGAATAAACCTAAGTCAGACTGAACTAAACGATAAACAAAGATAAATCTACTTAAGTACTACAAAGAAGAATGATGAATTGTATCAATATCCGGATTATTTTGTATATATAGGAAGTTAAGGATCCTTTTCTTGATTTGTTCTGTAGAGATTTCACTGCTCCAATCAGTTTTTTATTCATAGTTGTAAGTTCCCACAACATAATAGATCGGTGACCCGACATTTGTAAAAGAAAAAGGGGAGGAGTCTTTTCAATATTCCTTGATCTCAAGGAGACATTATCAATCATGGAAAAAATCGGACAAATAGAGAAAAGTCGGCTATTGGAATCGAACCGATGACCATCGCATTACAAATGCGATGCTCTAACCTCTGAGCTAAGCGGGCTCACATAACAGAAATAGTGCATAGGAATTCGGTAAACTACCGGAATCTTAACTATATAATAATTAATATTAATAGAATGAAGAATCGAATTCTATTCCATTAAAAATGATTAATTAATATCATAAGAATATTCTTATATATTAGAATATAACTATAACTATATAGAATTTTTATTGAAAATTCGAGTGATTGATATTATCATTCTATTAATTCTTATTATATTTTCTATTAGATTAGAAATTTTATTATTAGAAATTTCTATTTCTTTGATTTCAAATTTTTTTTCTTTAAATGCAAAATATTACATTTGAAATAATTATATATAACTATATCCATATTAGTTATAGCAAATTCTATTAATTCTAAATTCTATTAGATTAGAGCGGATCGGTCCTAAGGAAAGGATAAGATAAGAATGCAATTCAGATCATAATGAGACATTCCTCTAGTTTCATTCGGAAAGGGAGGAGATAGGACGAAAAAAAAGAAGAATGAATATCGACCGTTCCAGTATTCCCAATCGCGCGGGAAAAATGAGAGGAAGAGAGACATGTATATGTGGGATATATCCATCCATATTGAATTGCAGATACATCAATGATAGAATCATTTTCGATTGGACCAAATACTGTCCCACCGATAGAGATGAAAGAAGATGGGTAAGAAATAGGAGCAGACACTTTTTCGATATAGGAATCAGTATCTAATGAATTCAAGGGTTCCAACATAAGAGGGGGGATCACAATGAGATCTCGGCCTCATAAGGGGTATATGGCGAAATTGGTAGACGTTACGGACTTGATTGGATTGAGCCTTGGTATGGAAACCTACTCAGTGGTAACTTCCAAATTCAGAGAAACCCTGGAATTAAAAATGGGCAATCCTGAGCCAAATCCTGTGTTCAGAAAATAAGGGTTCGGAAAGTGAGAATAAAAAAAGGATAGGTGCAGAGACTCAATGGAAGCTGTTCTAACAAATGGAGTTGACTGCATTGGTAGAGGAATCGAATCCTTCTATCAAAACTACAGAAAAGATGACCCTGTATACGTACGTATACATACTAAAATATCAAATAATTAATCACGACTCGAATCCTTATTTTTTTATATGAAAAATTTAAGAATTATTGTGAATCGATTCCAAGTTGAAGGAAGAGTCGAATATTCAGGAATCAAATCATTCACTCCCGAGTCTGATAGATCTTTTGAAGAACTGATTAATCAGATGAGAATAAAGATAGAGTCCCATTCTACATGTCAATACAGACAACAATGAAATTTATAGTAAGAGGAAAATCCGTCGACTTTAGAAATCGTGAGCGTTCAAGTCCCTCTATCCCCAATAAAAAAAGGCCCATTTTATCCCCTAACCATTTATCCTCTTTTTTTGTCAGTGGTTCAAAATTAGCTATGTTTCTCATTCACTCTACTCTTTCACAAATGGGTCCGACCAGAAATGTTTCTCTCTTATCACAAGTCTTGTGATAGATATGATATACGTACAAATGCCCATATTATGGGCAAGGAATCTCCATTATTGAATCATTCACAGTGCATATCATTACTCTTACACTTACAAAGTCTTCTTTTTGAAGATCCAAGAAATTCCAGGACCTAGGTAAGATTTTGGAATGCTTTTTGAATCCCTTTAATTGACATAGACCCAAGTCCTCTAGTAGGATGACGCATCGGGAATGGTCGGGATAGCTCAGCTGGTAGAGCAGAGGACTGAAAATCCTCGTGTCACCAGTTCAAATCTAGTTCCTGACACGTGGTTAATGTATCAAACGAATACTCATACAAATGAATCGATATGGATCGGGATCCACATTTATTAATAGTCTAATAGTCTAGACCATGATACATAAGTCTAGACCATGATACATACTTATCCATCTAGGTATATAAATGGATACCTCCCTTTTTGTAGATGGGTAAAGAATATATAGGTAAGGTAAAGAAAAGAATTAGATTCTATTCCCTCTTCTTTTTTGTTTGTTTATACTGTACCTCCTCTCGCTCAAAAAGAATGTTAATACTTCATACATATCCGAAGTTAGTTGGCTTGGCTGAAAAACCCAAAAGTCTAGTCTAGAGGAGTGGAAGGATATGAATAGACAGGATTCATTTCAGATACAATACAAAGAAAGAAAATCCGATCCCTTTTTATTTTCATTTCTGAATTTCATATTTTCTTTCATATTCTATTTCTTCACTTTCTATTTCTTTACTCCCTCCTACGTGACTTTTCGGGGCCCATCTAAGTGATGTGCGCGGTACAAAGTTCATGGTGCAGAACTCTTTTTTTTTTTTTATTCATCCTATTGGCTCTACTCATACGAAATAGATATCTTCCAAATTGGGGAATATCAATGATGCCCCTTTCTTTTATTAGCCCATTCATAATACGAATGAGAGTCCGGTTACTCTGTTTCATCTAGAACAGAACGTGAAAAGACTCCTTGAATATCTGGAGTTGTAGAAGTGAAGATGAGTTTCTTATCATTCAATAAGCATCTTGTATTTCATAGAAATTGGGGGCAATATAATCCTTACGTAGGGGCCAGCCTATCCAACTTTCAGGCATCAAGATACGTTTCAGGCGTGGATGATTTTCATAAGAAATTTCCAACATATCATAAGATTCCCGTTCTTGAAAATCAGCACTTTTCCAAATCCAGAAAATAGATGGGATTCTAGGATTCCTCCTTGGGGCAAATACTTTTATGCATACCTCTTCGGGTTGATCCACACCATACTCTATTTTTGTAAGATGATACACACTAGCTAACAATCCGCCCGGAGCTACATCATAGGTACACTGGGAACGTAGATAATTGTAACCATATACATATGAAATGACAGCAATGGAATACCAATCCTCGAGCTTTATTTGTAAAGTCTCTATTCCTTGGTAATCGAAGCCCAAAGATCTATGAACTAGCTCATGCTTGACTAACCAAGCAGATGAACGACCCTGCATCTTCTTGATCTCTCCCACATTTTATGAGTCACATTTACGATGAAATTTATGAAGATTGAACCGCTGTTTGTTATTCTACACAAACACATCCTGCCTAATTCACTAATTCGTGGGAAGATACTGAACTTTTGTATTTGAAAAATGTTTCAGAAGATATCTTTGAAGTAGAGGGGGATTGATAGAGTAATCCTTGATCGTAATTTCCAGTATGAGTACTGCGTCCAACATGAAACTTGTGATTGGTAGTAAAACATCAATTTTCCTGTTGAGACCCAATTCTATCTTCAGAGATTTCTCGAGATACTTTCTTACGAAGTTTCCTTATAGCATCTATAACTGCCTCTGGTTTAGGTGGGCAACCCGGCAAATAGACATCCACAGGAATTAGCTTATCGACCCCCTGAACAGTACTATAAGAATCGGTACTGAACATCCCTCCTGTAATAGTACAAGCTCCCATAGCAATGACATATTTTGGTTCAGGCATTTGCTCATATAATCTCACTAAAGAAGGGGCCATTTTCATTGTTACTGTGCCGGCTATTAAAATTAGGTCTGCTTGCCTAGGGCTCGATCTTGGGACCAGTCCATAACGATCAAAGTCGAATCGCGAGCCTATTAATGAAGCAAATTCAATGAAGCAACAACTGGTACCATAGAGAAGCGGCCATAAACTGGAGAGTCTTGACCAATTCGAAAGATCGTTCGATGTAGTTGAAATAACTGAATTTTGGGTTGTTCGGTCAAGTAACAGAAACTCAATAGAATTCATAACTGTCTCAATGGAATCTTTTCCTTCTTTTTGATTTTGATTGTCTGAATATTCAGGAGCTAAGACCATTCCAATGCTCCTTTTCGCCATGCATAAACTGAACCAACAATTGGGATAAGCACGAAAATTAAAGCTTCTATAAATACAGATACACCCAATACATCGAAACTCATTGCCCATGGATAAAGAAAGACCGTTTCAACATCAAAAACAACAAAAACTAGAGCAAACATATAATAACGGATTCGGAATTGTAACCAAGCATCCCCCATGGGTTCTATACTCGATTCATAACTAGAGAGCTTCTCTGGTCCTTCACTAATCGGGGCTAAAACTTCAGAAATTAGAAATGCCAAAATAGGAATAACACTTGATATTATTAGAAATGCCCAGAAGATATCATATTCGTGAAGCAGAAACATAGATGTACTCCTATGAATGTGGAATATACCGAATTAGTCGATTCGAATCGGAATTGTCAATTCATCCATAACTGCTTAGTCGAAACAAACATTTTGATCGAACCACATAGTTTCGTTTGTTTGCTGTGGGTCATGTCTCGTTTCAAGATTTATCCAACGTAATCTCACTTACTTCGATTCTATTTCGATATAGTGTAGACATATCATGCTCTTATACAAATAAAATTCTCTCAATTTCACTTTGCCTCAGATTCTCTATAAAAAGGGAATGAAAGAATATATTCAATTAAATAATATGAATTGAAATGATATTCATATTCATAAATAAAATGAATAAAAGAAAGATTCAATTAAATATTAAACATAAATGTTATGTTAAAATTGAAATATTCAATTAATATAATCAAAGAAGAGGTCTGGCTCATTTTTTCTCTTTTTTTTTTTTCTTAGTGATTTAGAATATAGTCAGTAGTCAGATGTAGTAGAATGTCTAGGGATTTCCATCTCGTTATGGTATATTCTACTCGGTTGGCGTTCGTGCATTCTTTTCATTAAGATTTGGATAGAGGATCATTGCTTCTATTGATTCGATACGGATACAGAAACAGAATGCATCGACCAATTAGATTCTCTCTCCTTGTCCCAGATTTATACTTAATTGATTTTATTCAATCCGTTGAATTCTGAGGAACCCTTATATATAAGTTCCTATACCCAAATTAGAGACTTTGGACCTGTACTACCCCAACCTTACCCCCCAGAAACAATCGAATTATTTAATTCAAGTTCGAAGTCTTGAAAGAGCATTCCATTTTGGACCAATTTCTAGGACTAAAGATATTGATTTGGAATGACTCGAAATACTTGTTAATGTAATAATATCTAGTAAGACCAACGGTTAGGCTTCGTGACAATAAAAAGGCTTCTTTTGAAACAAACCTACACAATGGAGCATAGTGCAGTGGTAGAGTCGGATGAATTGTAAATGATCTACAGAAGATACTTCTAATGGAATGGAATCACGCGTTGTCGAATGATTCGACAGACCCACTCATAAAAATCAAAATAGAAGAGGGTGCAAACATTGATTAGGACCAAGTCATTATCTCTGAAACTGGGGTTGTTGTTCCACCAAAAAGTGATGAGTTGGGGGATTCCTAACTCATCCAAGTTCAAATGGCCCTCAATCTTCTTGCATAAAGTCCGCATCAGTAGAATTGGAATGATGAGCAATTGGGTTGGAGTAAATTGGAATACAAAAAAATAAGTATTGTACAGAAACAGAAAAATAACTACTTGTTTTGCCAGGCCGGTTATACGAAGAAAAGCCTATTTTACAATGAAACTTACCAACTTCGTTTTTGAAACTCCGGCTTACAAATACAAGAACAAGAATAGGTACTAGATCCATGTGACTTACTATTCGATTTGATTTGGTTGGGTCAGGTTGGAGTTTTTAGCCAGGCTCATGTTATGATTTTGACTTCATAAATTGACTTGGGTATACCAAAGCAAAGGTGTATCACTAAATCTTTGATCATGGACAAGAAAAGAGGAAAAAGTCATTTGTCATTCACACACGAAGATTAATGAAGAAGAATGGCTTTGTTTATCCGAGATTTGAAAATGATCCGATTGGATCCATTGGAATAAATTCTTGTTTTCATTTTCTTGCCCTGAGGGATCGATCTCCGTGAGCATGTGGGAATGATTCCATTTCTATGGACCAATCAACCGGCCAGCCACAAGCAAGCATTAATTAGGAAATGAAAACTATACAAAAAAGTATAGGGCTATACGGACTCGAACCGTAGACCTTCTCGGTAAAACAGATCAAACTGATTATTGTCGAAATGATTCGAACTGTTTCAAAGACCCAACATGCATTTTTTTTGCATTGGGCTCTTTCATTAACTGATAGAAAGATCAGCTCATTCACCATATTTTTTCTTGACAGGAAGATAACGAGATGGCTCCATGGGCTCTGATTCATTATTTGTATTCTGATTTAGGAGCAATACCAAAGTGTTTCAAAGAAGGGTTACCTTGACGCAGGTCTGCCTCCGGCCTAGATCAACCTGACGTTAAATGGAGTCTCTATCGCTCCGCTCCAAGAGTTAAATATGATACTTCATACACCTTAAAGTTCATAGGACGAAAAGAGGTTATTTTGAGGTCCTTATACTCATATTCATTATGCCTAGCATTGAATGGACTGGATATTCACCTTATCAATTATCAAATCAATGATGGGTTCTATTTGGCACCTGAATTGGCACCCGAATCGGACCGAACAAAATATTTGTCAGGCTGTTGTTCCCTCGAATCCATAGAGTAAGACATCGATTTCTCAATAAGATCAATTCTGTTGATTGAATGATGGACTCCCCTGAAAAAGCATTGGCGCGCGTGTAAACGAGGTGCTCTACCTAACTGAGCTATAGCCCTTGTCATAGACATCTTAACATCTAGATAATTTCTTGTCAAGATAGATATTCCATAATCCCACATGATAGCTCTCTGATACGTTTCCTGCCAAGGATTGGTATTGCTTAGAAGTCATATTCCATCTATAATTCCCGATGTGATGGGTCCCATTTTTTTTTCTTTGTGATGATAAATAACCTACTTAACCCAATGGTTAGAGTATTGCTTTCATACGGCGGGAGTCATTGGTTCAAATCCAATAGTAGGTAGAACTTATTAGATACCATTGACTCCGTTATCTAATAAGTTTTTCTACCCACCCTCTTTTCTTTTTTTTTTATGGATTTTGTATCTTTTCCCTATTATCCTCCCACTACTCAGATTTGTTTTTTTTTTTGTTCGTTGCATCAGATTCCAATTGATTGTATCCAATTGGAGTAATCCAAATATGGTGTATTAACAGAACTTCTTTTGATTATTCTGATGCAACGGCTAGTACGAAATAGCATTGATAGCCTCTACTCGTGTCCTAGCTCGTCTGAGAGCTAGATTCGCCTCAATTGCTTGTCTCTTGCCTTTAGCTCTACTCAAGTTAGCTTCAGCTATTTCAAGAGTTCGCTGAGCTTCTTGTGGATCAATGTCACTACCCTTCTCCGCATCATTTACTAAAATGGTGATCTCATTATTACTTATTCTAGCGAAACCACCCATCAGAGCCATCGTTAACCATTGGTCGTTGAGGCGTATTCTCAAAATACCTATATCTATGGCTGTGGCAATAGGGGCGTGATTTGGTAATACGCCAATTTGGCCACTATTAGTAGATAAAATAATTTCTTTCACTTCTGAATCCCAAATAATTCGATTAGGGATCAGTACACAAAGATTTAAAGTCATTTCTTCAATTTGCTCTCCACTTCTAAGTTCATAGCCTTCGCGGTAGCTTCATCGATGTTACCTACCAAATAAAAGGCCTGCTCGGGAAGACCATCTAATTCTCCGGAAAGGATCAGTTGAAACCCCCTAATGGTTTCTGCGAGACCAACATATTTTCCTGGAGAACCAGTAAATACTTCTGCTACGAAGAAGGGTTGTGATAAGAAACGCTCAATTTTTCGTGCTCTTGCTATGGTTAAACGATCCTCTTCAGATAATTCATCCAACCCAAGGATAGCTATAATATCCTGAAGTTCTTTGTAACGTTGTGAAGTTTGCTTAACTCTTTGCGCAGTTTCATAATGTTCCTCGCCAACGATCCTAGGTTGGAGCATAGTGGATGTTGAATCTAAAGGATCTACTGCTGGATAGATACCTTTAGCAGCTAATCCTCTTGAGAGTACGGTAGTAGCATCTAAATGTGCAAATGTCGTAGCAGGAGCGGGGTCGGTCAAATCATCCGCAGGTACATAAACTGCTTGAATGGAAGTTATAGATCCCTCTTTGGTAGAAGTAATTCTTTCTTTCAAAGAACCCATTTCTGTACTAAGGGTAGGTTGATAACCCACAGCAGAAGGCATTCTACTTAATAAGGCAGATACTTCTGATCCTGCTTGAACGAAACGGAAGATATTGTCTATAAATAGAAGTACGTCTTGTTCATTAACATCCCGAAAATATTCCGCCATGGTTAGGGCAGTCAAACCAACTCTCATACGAGCTCCCGGTGGTTCATTCATCTGACCATAGACTAGAGCCACTTTTGATTCTGCAATATTTTGTTCATTAATCACTCCAGATTCTTTCATTTCCATGTAAAGATCATTTCCTTCACGAGTACGTTCGCCTACTCCGCCAAATACAGATACACCTCCATGAGCTTTGGCAATGTTGTTGATCAATTCCATGATGAGTACTGTTTTACCCACTCCAGCTCCCCCGAATAGTCCGATTTTTCCTCCACGGCGATAAGGAGCTAAAAGATCCACCACTTTAATCCCTGTTTCAAAGATTGATAATTTGGTATCTAACTGGATAAAAGCAGGCACAGATCTATGAATAGGAGATGTTGTGCGAGTATCTACAGGCCCTAAATTATCAACAGGCTCTCCAAGAACGTTGAAAATTCATCCGAGAGTAGCTCCACCGACTGGAACACTTAGAGGAGCTCCCGTGTCAATCACTTCCATTCCTCTCATCAGACCATCTGTAGCACTCATAGCTACAGCTCTAACTCGATTATTTCCTAATAATTGCTGTACCTCACAAGTCACATTAATTTGCTGACCGACAGTATCTCGACCCCTAACTACCAAAGCGTTGTAAATATTAGGCATCTTGCCCGGGGGAAAGGCTACATCCAGTACCGGACCAATGACTTGAGCAATACGTCCCAGGTTTTTTTCTTCAAGTGTGGAAACCCCAGGACCAGAAGTAGTAGGATTGATTCTCATAATAATAATAAAGTGAAATATGTCAAAATTTTTTGCGAATATTACGAATCAAAAATAAATGTCCGATAGCAAGTTGATCGGTTAATTCAATAAGAAATGGGAGCTAGCGCTTGATTTCGTTGGTACCATCCAACCGAATCCAATTCAATCGTTTACTCATTCAATGAGTGAATTTTCAAGTTCAACCAACCCTTTTTCAAAATCTCAAGTAGATGAATAAGAATCATGAGGAAGTGTTTCATTTTTCTATCATTATAGACAATCCCATCCATATTCTCTATGGAATTCGAACCTGAACTCTATTCATGATTCATTATTTCTATCTTATTGGCTGTTGTTCCTTATTTCAGAATATTGATTTCCACCTATTCTTGTTTTATACCTTTTCATGGATGAATTCTGCCTATTTTCACATCTAGGATTTACATATACAACATATATCACTGTCAAGAGTCAATTTCTTATTATTTAGATATTTAGATTAAAAAAAAAGGGGGGGTCACTTAGAAAACTTGCAAAACAGGGATTGGGTTGCACCAGACATATGAAAGAGTATACAATAATGATGTATTTGGATGGATTTGGCGAATCAAATACCATGATTTAATAACGAACCATTCTAATTAGTTGATAGTTGATAATATTAGTTGATAATTTTGTGAAAGATTCCTGTGAAAGGTTTCATTCACGCCTAATCCATGTCGAGTAGACCTTGTCGTTGTGAGAATTCTTAATTCATGAGTTGTAGGGAGGGACTTATGTCACCAAAAACAGAGACTAAAGCAAGTGTTGGATTCAAAGCTGGTGTTAAAGAGTACAAATTGACTTATTATACTCCTGAATATGAAACCAAAGATACTGATATCTTGGCAGCATTCCGAGTAACTCCTCAACCCGGAGTTCCACCTGAGGAAGCAGGGGCTGCGGTAGCTGCCGAATCTTCTACTGGTACATGGACAACTGTGTGGATCGATGGACTTACCAGCCTTGATCGTTACAAAGGACGATGCTACCACATCGAGCCCGTTCCTGGGGAGGAAAGTCAATTTATTGCTTATGTAGCTTACCCTTTAGACCTTTTTGAAGAAGGTTCTGTTACTAACATGTTTACTTCCATTGTAGGTAATGGAGGGATTTGACCATGAATCCATTGATTCTTTCGAACTTATTCCCACTTTATTTTTATTCGGACATGGAGTCGAAGGAAAATTTGAATTTACTTCACAAACGGGCATGTTGGATCATGCATCTATCTATATAGACAGATAGATACATTAAAATATGGATTTGCACCCGGGATGTTTCTACAGATAGTTATGGTATCAACTCATATGGCCATGTTCTATTCGGGGGGATAAAATAGAGATTGTCTCTCGGAGAGATGGCCGAGTGGTTGATAGCTCCGGTCTTGAAAACTGGTATAGTTCTGAACAAAGAACTATCGAGGGTTCGAATCCCTCTCTCTCCTTTTGCTCGTTGAATAGATTTGTTTCTTTATTGGTTTGTCCTGGCCTGGTGTCATAAAGGGGAATGGCCCAGCTAGGTGGGATAGCAGAGCCAGAAAAATAAATAAAGAAAATAGATAAATAGATGTGGAAAAAGAAAGGAAAAAGGAATACTTTTTAAGTATGACCTGCTCTTAATATGTATAATGGAATCAAATTGATTCCTACTTCATACATTTGATCTCCTGTCTCAGTTAAGAGGGGTTAACAATAATTGTAGTTTTGCCGATATCTGCGAGTTCGTCAATTTTCTTTTTCCCTCATAGAGGAAATAAGGTGGTTCGGTGGTATACTATTTGTATCTGCTTATTACAACTCCTTCTAACGACCTATGCATTCTGTTATCATTTCTAATTGGATGATCCATTAATTCAAATGGAGGAGGATAATAAATGGATAAATATTTTTGATTTTCACTGGAGATTGGGAATCGATGGACTTTCCATAGGACCCATTTTACTGACGGGATTCATCACTACTTTAGCTACTTTAGCGGCTCGGCCAGTTACTCGGGATTCGCGATTGTTCCATTTCCTAATGTTAGCAATGTACAGTGGTCAAATAGGATCATGTCCACACATATATGATATATCATATATGTGTCTGGATCATATTTGTATAGGGTCAGATACTTAAGGAGATTCCAATTATTATTAGATTATTCATTTTTTTTTTCATTCAAGAAGTGACTTTTGACCCCTCCCCCGAAGGAATTCGGGTTGTGAGACACATTAAAATTCAATATGAGTCCCGAAAATAAAATTAAAGAAAACAAAAAAAAATGAGAGGGAGGGGCCAAGTTTTTGATCCGGGAAATACCGAATAGGTTCAAGAGATGAGAGAATTAAGGATAGCTACTAGAAAGACTAATCCAATCCATAATGATGTACCAGAAAATACAACATTTTTGTTACTTGACCAACCATCCGAAGAAGCAAATACAACGGGTACACTAATCAGTAAGATTGATGAAGTAAAAATTAATGCAAAAACAGCCAATTGGAAAGCAATAGTCATGCTTGTAATCCTCCAAACTACCAACAAATGAAACTATACCATTTAATCCCTCTCTCACTCAGTCAAAATTGTAAGATTGAAATATTTTTATTATGAACTGACAGGGGCTGGTGTTTTTACAAGAAATCTCTAGCCATCCTTCCTGCAAGAGGTCTGTTTTTTCTTAACACCAAGCGTGTTGGTGCTAGATAGAAATGGTAACTCCAACAATTTCTTTGTCCTCAATGCCCTCTATTTCGAGGAATTAGTCACTTCAACGATCTTCGATGGTTATACGGGTATCCAAAGTACAAACGAGATGGATGTTTGTTGTCCCAACCATTCTTGTTAGTCCCGATCCCAATAAGGAAAAGGAGTAATTTATAACAAAGTTTTCGTGTTGTTGATTCCTAGGTGTAGTGCTTCTTCCCCTATGCGGCCTATTGGTACTAGTGAAGTATTATTGACCTGCAATATAGAACCATATTTAATACGGTATATTATGGTATTTTCATAGTATTTAATACGGTATTTTGAAATATAGAATAATAGTAGTATTTTGGTATTTTATGCTATATTATGGTATTATGGAAAAATAATATGGTATTATGCTATATTATGGTATTTTGAAGTACCATAATATTTACTACTATTATGATATATTATGCTATATTATGGTAGTATTTTGGTTTTACTACTATGGTATTTTTTATTATGAAAAATACCATAATAACAATACCATAATATAGTAGTAAAACCATAATATTATGAAAAATACCATAATATTATGAAATACCATAGTAGTATTTTTCATAGTATTTTTCATAATATTTTGAAATACCATAATATTATGGTTTTACTACTATGGTAGTATTATGGTATTATGCTATATTATGGTATTTTGAAATACCATAATATTATGATTTTTCAAAATATGGTATTTCAAAAAAACCATATAGTAGTAAAAAACCTACTTTCTTACGATTACTATATTATGGTATTTCAAATATAGTTCATATAGTAATATGGTAGTATATGTTGAAATACCATAATACGGAGGATGAAATACCATAATATAGTATCATATAGTATATTAATACTATATGAAATATTAATATACTACCATATACTATTCATTAAGTAGTATATTGTTTCTACTTAATACGCATCCTCCGTATTAAGTAGAAACAATAATATATGGTAGTATATTATAGTATAAGATATGAGTATTATACTTTCTGGTAATACCATATAAACAATAATATACAACCAGATTATGATAATACCATATAAATTCTCCATATAGTATTAATATCTTTCTGGTATTAAGATATGAGTAGTTTAATACCATATTAAGTATTAATACCATAATATATTAAGAAATGTATATGGATATAATTCGTATGGTAGTATTATGGATACTACCATACATTTCAATTCTTATGAACTTCTTGGTAACCTCAGTTACCAGGAAGAATTAAGTAGATCTGCTGTTGAAGACCTAGCCTGAAAGATATGTGGCCTTGAAAGAGGGATTAAGTGGAACAGAATTGACCGGGTGGCAGAGTCGTGGAAACACTTGTTTATTCCATATGTTGGACCTTAGCTCCATGGGACAATATGCTACTGCTTAAACATGGAAGAATTGAAATCTTAGATCAAAATACTATGTATGGATGGTATGAACTGCCTAAACAAGAATTCTTGAACGGCGAACAACCAGAGCCTCTTACTCACTACATCAAACAATTTCCATTAATGAAACATGTAAATCCATTGAAAAATAAAAAAGACGCATGTCCGATGAAATGGTTGTTGCTATCTGCTCCAATAACGAATCATTGGTTTAACTGAATAACTAAATAAAATAGATAGACCTTTCTCTTCGTCTCAGGTCGATGGATCTTCTCAATTGGAAGATCTCCTATATGGAGAATACACATTCCAGTTGACCGAGCTTAATTCTAATTATTTTGTTCTGAAGCAAAGATACCCACGGGGGCCGGTTCGTCCTATTCAGATATTCACGACCAAGGGGTACTGGATTCTCTTTCGGATAGGCCCTGAAAGGAGAAGGAAGGCTAGAATGCCAACAGACGTCTATTATCTAATTCACCCGACCCGATAGTACCCATTTTGGGAACGTCCAGTGCCAAAGTCACTGAATGGGGAAGTCGCCAATCCCTAAAACGGACTATGTAATGTACTTTATTTGTTGGGTTACGGGCGGGCATTTTACCAGAGGTTTCTATTGTATCAATTTACCCTTGTGTGATTCCTATTGAAGCATATACTCGGGGGGTGGGTGCAGGGCGGACGATTTCAAAACGGACTCCTCATAGAGAAGATCGCCAAGATTTCGTGATCCGCGGCCGTACCTATTCCAATTCCAACAGCCCAGACTCGGATCGTGGGGATCACCGAAATACTTCGTATCAACAGATACTAGGTATATCAATATCGATTAGATCTGAGATCTGTTATTGAATTGCTCATTCAATGAGCATTCTTAATATTATGCCTTGAAGAGGACTCGAACCTCCACGCTCTTTAGCACGAGATTTTGAGTCTCGCGTGTCTACCATTTCACCATCAAGGCATCTTGAAAGTGAATTGTATTCCATGAATATGATATCTATCTAGTGTAATATATGGAATATATGACAAAGGTGGAGTGTTGGAGTATTTCTATCGATCGGTCATGTCATATAGGCCCGAGTCGGACATCAAATTGCTTCGATTTGAATTATCCGGAGGATACCTTATATATATCAAAAAGATGTACAATCAAACCGATTTCTCGATTCAATCGAAGTCCAAAGAAGTTAATATGGTACCTAAACAACGATAGATATGTAAAAAGCGGGTCCGATTACGCCTATTCCTAATCCTAAATGGAATGTAACGACATAGGGATCCATATGGTAGTGTAAGACGACGAGTTAGCATTGAAAGAAATGATTCTGGGAATCCGGGGTATCAATTCACTATATATGATGGAACCTTTTCTTCAATTAAAGAGGGGTTTCTCCCATGTCATGTACAAATTCTCATCGAAAAGATAAATATTTGCTCCCTCCTATGAAGAATTCATTTTCATAGAATCTTGTATAATAGAATATTAAGTGCCTATTGCAACACGGAATGAAAGGGACAATATACAGGATGGGTAGAAGGAGTTGTGACCCTTGACTTGATCTATGGTCCGAAACTACGGGATATAAAATGATCCACCAATCCTAAGGATCCATAGGATTAATTATGGACCCAACAATAGAAGCATTGAGTTGTTTAGTCTTAGATCTTATCTTGTATTTAGATCTTATATATATATAAATAGGTAAGGTATGTATTGATATATGCAAGATATATGAAAATAGATAGGATCTTCATTCTTTATTTGGCTCAATCCTTTTAGTAAAAGATTGGGCCGAGTTTAATTGCAATTAGGGGAACGAGCGGGGATTACTGGATTACAAGGTATCCACTGCTTTGAATTCGAATTTGATCTCCTTCCATACCTCACAAGGAGCCGCTAGTTCAGGGCTCCATTTGCTAGCTTCACGGATAATTTCATTACCTTGACTAGCAAGATCACGTCCCTCATTATGAGCTTGTACACACGCTTCTAACGCCACCCGATTAGCTACTACACCAGGTGCATTTCCCCAAGGGTGTCCTAAAGTTCCTCCACCGAACTGTAGTACGGAATCATCCTCAAAGATCTCGATTAGGGCAGGCATATGCCAAACGTGAATACCGCCTGAAGCCATGGGCAGAACACCTGACAAAGAGACCCAATCTTGAGTGAAATAAATACCGCGGCTTCGGTCTTTTTCAATAAAATCATCGCGTAGTAAATTAACAAAACCCAAAGTGATGTCCCGTTCCCCTTCCAGTTTACCTACTACGGTACCAGAGTGAATATGATCTCCACCAGACATACGTAACGCTTTAGCTAGTACATGAAAGTGCATACCATGATTTTTCTGTCTATCAATAACTGCATGCATTGCGTGATGGATGTGAAGAAGTAGACCATTGTCTCGGCAATAATGAGCCAAGGTAGTATTTGCAGTGAATCCCCCCGTTAAGTAGTCACGCATTACGATAGGAACTCCTAATTCCCTGGAAAATATGGCCCTTTTCATCATTTCTTCGCATGTACCTGCAGTAGCATTCAAGTAATGTCCTTTGATTTCACCTGTTTCGGCCTGTGCTTTATAAATTGCTTTGGCACAAAATAAGAAACGGTCTCTCCAACGCATAAATGGTTGGGAGTTCGTGTGCTAGAACTTTGGCTCGTAAACATAAAAGTATGGTACGTGCTTTTTTGAAAAGATTAGGTTCGAAATTCTTGGAGGAATTCCTTCCAGAGGAAGAACAAGTTCTTTCTTTGATCTTCCAAAGAACCTCTTCTCCTTCTTATAGGTCACATAGAGAACGGATTTGGTATTTGGATATTATCCGTATCAATGACCTGGCTAATCATTCATGATTGGTCATGGGATCATGTAAATGGAAATGATCCATAAATGATGAAGGGATAAATACTCAAGCAAGCATGAAACGTATGCTTGCATATTCGTCCATAGGTCAAATCGGATATGTAATTATTGGAATAATTGTTGGAGACTCAAATGATGGATATGCAAGCATGATAACTTATATGCTGTTCTATATCTCCATGAATCTAGGAACTTTTGCTCGCATTGTCTCATTTGGTCTACATACCGGAACTGATAACATTCGAGATTATACAGGATTATACACGAAAGATCCTTTTTTGGCTCTCTCTTCAACCCTATGTCTCTTATCCCTAGGAGGTCTTCCTCCACTAGTAGGTTTTTTCGGAAAACTCCATCTATTCTGGTGTGGATGGCAGGCAGGCCTATATTTCTTGGTTTCAATAGGACTCCTTACGAGCGTTGTTTCTATCTACTATTATCTAAAAAAATCTGGGAAGAGATTGACAAGTAATTGAAAAGATTCTTTTTTTTTTCTATAAGAATTCAGTTCAGGGTACGAGTCGAATCCTTCATCACATGATTCGATGAAATATTTTGGATCTATGTCGGATTGGTACATGTATCAATCAAGTGAATCTCGCCTCGATGGGTCAATAAAAGCAAAGCAATTAGGAGCGAAACAATTCATTGCATTGATATTTCTCAAATATAAATAATCATTTGATTTGACCCTAGAACTTCCTAGGTAAATCAAATGGCTTGTTCTTGAATGAGCCCCCTATGCATACATGTATATATGTACATATAGTCTATACATAGATACATGCAGTAGACTCATAGTGGTTAGTGGCCTTTTCATGAATTGAAGAAAATGGCCCTTTTAACTCAGTGGTAGAGTAACGCCATGGTAAGGCGTAAGTCATCGGTTCAAATCCGATAAAGGGCTTTTTCCACGAAGCTCCCGCCTTAGTCTTCATTTTTCATCGGAGAATAGAAATATTATTGATATTTATAATTAAAAAAAAGGTAAACGGACTACATAATGAGTTATCATTCTAATGAGTTATAGGTATAAAGTTGAACATTTGTTCATTATGATAATAAGGAATCCCACTTATTAGGAGGACTACTATGTCACTACAGGCTATACTCCTCCTCATGTTTCATTATTTATATTTTTGGTCCCAGGACATGGATATTCGAGATAATACCCAATCTCAATTATGAATCGACAAACCAAAGTTTTACTACTTCTCCATTGTTCCAATTAAATCCATCAGAAAAATTAGAAATCAAGAAAAGAAAAAGTAAGTGGACCTGACCCATTGAATCATGACTATATCAGCTATTCTGATATTCAAATTGGATAGAGATAAAATTGTAGAAGCGGACCCTTTTTTTTATTTCCTTGGACCACGCAAGAATTTGTCGATATTTCCGATTGAATCTTCTTGTTCCTGGATGCTCCATAGGAATAAATCGCTATTCCCTTCCTCCACAGAGAAACCATTTATTCCGAGTCACAAGAGCAATATATTTTTCAATATCTTTCTTTGATTCCAGAAAAAGATCAGTTTATATCTATATAGGATTTCGATATAGATATCAGATCATGGCTTCATGTACCAAATATTTCCATATTGATGCATCAGAAATTTTTGTTCCGCCAATGCAATGAAGAGAAAATGCGAGAAAGGGACTTTCATTTAAGTCTCCTATTATTTAATATTTAATTTAGGGACATAGACAAAAAAATAGGGAATTTTCTTTTTTTTTTTCTGGTAAAGTAAAGAGGGAAATATTCGAAGTTTCTTTTTTTTTTTGGTTCGACCCGTGAAAAGATATACTCTGAAATTTTTGATTCATTCGAAAGAAATATAATAAAGAAGACAATAACAAACAAAAAATAATCCAAAAAAAAGGAAAGAGTAATAAATTATATATATATATATATATATATATATATATATATATATATATATATATATATATATATATATATATATATGATACTGTAGTAGTATACACTAAAATTAGGAGAATCCATAGAGATATTTATTGAATTGATTATCTCTGGAGGATCTGTATAATCATTGGGTTTCTACCAATGAACAAAAAAGGCACAACTTGAGCAATGAGTTCATAAATCGAATAGAAGCCCTAGACAGGGGAACCCTTACTCTGGATGTGCTCGAAAAAAGGACAAGATTGTGCAATAATGAGAATGAACAAGAATGCTTGCCTAAAATATATGATCCTTTTTTGAACGGAACATATCGTGGAACACCGAGTCAAAAAGAAAAATTTTAAAAACACTACAGATATGATCTTTTATCACATAAATATATTCATTATGAAGACAGGAAGGACTCATATATTTATGGATCGCCATTCCAAGTAAATGGAGACCGAGAGATTCCATATAATTACAACATGCCTAAACCCGAATCATTTTATGTACCCGGGGGTATAGCTATTAATGATTATCTAGGGGAAGGGTCTAGGTCAATCTATTCACTCGTCTAAATAATAATTTTCCCTGTTCACTAATAAATTGACTAATTAAACTCATGTTTCTATAATCAATTCGATCCCCCGATCCAATTGGGGGCAAACGCCTACGAAAAGATCGCTTAGATTTACGAAAGAGTCACTTGAATTTATCCATGGTTTATTCCTTATCTCTAAAATCCCATTTCTTCATTCATTTCGGATCCGACCGAAATAGGACTGGATTTGTTTATATATATATAATTTCTTCCTGTTCCTTGGAAGGATGGTACACATGTTCCGTTCGATCTATTTTCTTTTTTTCATAAAGGAATTTTTTTGTACATTTACAATTTACAGGATTGGCATTTTATGTTCAATATCTGTATCTCAGAAAGAAAGAAAGACTCAATACAATAATCAGGAATGGTGGAAATTAGAGCGGAGGGGCGGATGTAGCCAAGTGGCTCAAGGCAGTGGATTGTGAATCCACCATGCGCGGGTTCAATTCCCGTCGTTCGCCCATCATTTCTTAGCTGATTCCTCCTTTTTTTCTTTTGAAAGACGAAGAAACCTATTGGATTTTCCATATTCCTATTTACGGCGATGAAGAATCAAACTATCAATATATTTATTCCTTTTCCTACTTCTTCCAAGCGCAGGATAACCCCAAGGGGTTGTGGGTTTTTTTCTACCAATCGGGGCCCTCCCTTCACCACCCCTATGGGGATGGTCTACAGGGTTCATAACTACTCCTCTTACTACAGGATGCTTACCTAGCCAACTGATTTACCCTCTTTTGCAATCAGTTTCGCTACAGCACCTGCTGCTCTAGCTAATTGTCCACCCTTTCCAAGTGTGATTTCTATGTTATGTATGGCCGTGCCTAAGGGCATATCGGTTGAAGTAGATTCTTCTTTTTGATCAATAAAAACCCCTTCCCAAACTGTATAAGCTTCTTCCAAAGCATACGACTTTCTGGATGTATATGATATCTAGACAGATGGATCTTATATGAATCGTATGATGAAGTACCACATGAGTGGATATATAGGAATCCAAATCTGCCGAATCACTCATGTTATGATCTTATACATCCTAGGTCTCCCCGTTCCGTCATCTGGCTTATGTTCTTCATGTAGCATTCAGACCGAATGACTCTATGAAATTACGTCAATGCTTCCACATATTACGGGTAACGTAGGAGACATCTCTATTTTTCCTTGGGGGATCTTTAGAATTACCACTGCTTAGCTTTCAATTCACCTCTGACCATCAAATGAAATGTGAATAACCCGTCCTCCTCTCTTTGAAACAAGGGGCGCTTCCGGTTCTGTCCGTGCTTCAAACAATTTTATCTTCTCCATATTACCATATCTCTAGAGTCAATAATTTTATATGAGGAACTACTGAACTCAATCACTTGCTGCCGTTACTCTTCAGTTTTCTGTTGAGGTCTATCCCATAGAGGTACTCAAATTGGATCAGTGATCGATTTCTAGGTTTCATCGTAAACCTAATTGGTTACTTTCAATTACATAAATCAATAGTTCAAACCGCACTCAAAGGTAGGGCATTTCCCATTGATATAGGAACTTCTGTACGAGAAACAATGGTATCTCCAATTATAGCCCCTCTGGGGTGTAAAATATATCTCTTCTCACCATCCCCATAGTGTATGAGACAAATGTATGCATTTTGATTAGGGTCGTATTCTATGGTTACGATTCTACCAGATGTGTCTTTTTCATTCTATCGAAAATCGATTTTACGGTATAGACGCTCATGACCTCCCCCCCTATGCCCTGCGGTAATGATTCCTCTGGCATTACAACCTTTACCACAATGATGCTGTCCATAGATCAAATTCTTTCGTGGATTGGATTTCACTTGACTGTCTACGGCTCCATTGCGTGTGCTCGGGGTAGAAGTTTTGTATAAATGTATCGCCGTGTTATTAAGTATTTTGATTTAAGTTCTTTTTTTCTGTATAAGAGTTAGAATAGAATAACCCGGTTGAAGCGTAATGATCATACGTCTGTAATGCATTGTATGTCCCATAATAGGTCCCATTCTTATACCCTTTTCGGGGAGTCGATGACTATTCATAGCTATTACCTTGACACCAAAGAAGAGTTCGACCCAATGCTTTATTTCTGTCCTAGTTGATCCTGATTCGACATTAGAAGTATATTGATTGTTCTCCAATAACCGAATACTTTTTTCTGTAAAGACTTCATATTTGATTCCATCCATTTTCTTCCCTATGAGTTCCAGTATCGATAAGAATTCTAGTTCTTACTCTTCATATGTTATGGTATGAATATACCATACCAATTCGTTATGTATGGATGATGAGATTCCATTGATATAGAGCCAATTCCAATAGACTTATTGAACGTTCCCATTGGCGTGCATCCAACAGGAATTGAACCTACGAATTTGCCAATTATGAGTTGGGCGCTTTAACCATTCAGCCATGGATGCTTAACAGGGATCATCGTATATCGTGAATAACCAAATTCCAATTGAAATGAAATCTTTAGGAGGAATCAATGAAACAACATCAATTCAAATCCTGGATCTTCGAATTGAGAGAGATATTGAGAGAGATCAAGAATTCTCACTATTTCTTAGATTCATGGACCAAATTCGATTCAGTGGGATCTTTCACTCACATTTTTTTCCACCAAGAACATTTTATGAAACTCTTTGACCCCCGAATTTGGAGTATCCTACTTTCACGTGATTCACAGGGTTCAACAAGCAATCGATATTTCACGATCAAAGGTGTAGTACTGCTTGTAGTAGCGGTCCTTATATATCGTATTAACAATCGAAATATGGTCGAAAGAAAAAATCTCTATTTGATGGGGCTTCTTCCTATCCCTATGAATTCCATTGGACCCAGAAATGATACATTGGAAGAATCTTTTTGGTCTTCCAATATCAATAGGTTGATTGTTTAGCTCCTGTATCTTCCAAAAGGGAAAAAGATCTCTGAGAGTTGTTTCATGGATCCGAAAGAGAGTACTTGGGTTCTCCCAATAACTAAAAAGTGTATCATGCCTGAATCTAACTGGGGTTCGCGGTGGTGGAGGAACCGGATCGAAAAAAAGAGGGATTCTAGTTGTAAGATATCTAATGAAACCGTAGCTGGAATTGAGATCTCATTCAAAGAGAAAGATATCAAATATCTGGAGTTTCTTTTTGTATCCTATACGGATGATCCGATCCGCAAGGACCTTGATTGGGAATTCTTTGATCGTCTTTCTCCGAGGAAGAAGCGAAACATAATCAACTTGAATTCGGGACAGCTATTCGAAATCTTAGTGAAACACTTGATTTGTTATCTCATGTCTTCTTTTCATGAAAAAAGACCAATTGAAGTGGAGGGTTTCTTCAAACAACAAGGAGCTGAGGCAACTATTCAATCAAATGATATTGAGCATGTTTCCCATCTCTTCTCGAGAAACAAGTGGGGTATTTCTTTGCAAAATTGTGCTCAATTTAATATGTGGCAATTCTGCCAAGATCTCTTCGTAAGTTGGGGGAAGAATCAGCACGAATCGGATTTTTTGAGGAACGTATCGAGAGAGAATTGGATTTGGTTAGACAATGTGTGGTTGGTAAACAAGGATTGGTTTTTTAGCAAGGTACGGAATGTATCGTCAAATATTCAATATGATTCCACAAGATCTATTTTCGTTCAAGTAACGGATTCTAGCCAATTGAAAGGATCTTCTGATCAATCCAGAGATCCTTTCGATTCCATTAGTAATGAGGATTCGGAATATCACACATTGATCAATCAAACAGAGATTCAGCAACTAAAAGAAAGATCGATTCTTTGGGATCCTTCCTTTCTTCAAACAGAACGAACAGAGATAGAATCAGATCGATTCCTGAAATGCCTTTCTAGATATTCCTCAATGTCCCGGCTATTCACGGAACGTGAGAAGCAGATGAATAATCATCTGCTTCCGGAAGAAATCGAAGAATTTCTTGGGAATCCTACAAGATCAATTCGTTCTTTTTTCTCTGACAGATGGTCAGAACTTCATCTGGGTTCGAATCCTACTGAGAGGTCCACTAGAGATCAGAAATTGTTGAAGAAACAACAAGATGTTTCTTTTGTCCCTTCCAGGCGATCGGAAAATAAAGAAATGGTTGATATATTCAAGATAATTACGTATTTACAAAATACCGTCTCAATTCATCCTATTTCATCAGATCCGGGATGTGATATGGTTCCGAAGGATGAACCGGATATGGGCAGTTCCAATAAGATTTCATTCTTGAACAAAAATCCATTTTTGGATTTATTTCATCTATTCCATGACCGGAACAAAGGGGGATACACGTTACACCACGATTTTGAATCAGAAGAGAGATTTCAAGAAATGGCAGATCTATTCACTCTATCAATAACCAAGCCGGATCTGGTGTATCATAAGGGATTTACCTTTTCTATTGATTCCTACGGATTAGATCAAAAAAAATTCTTGAATGAGGTATTCAACTCCACGGATGAATTGAAAAAGAAATCTTTATGGGTTCTACCTCCTATTTTTGATGAAGAGAATGAATCTTTTTATCGAAGGATCAGAAAAAAATCGGTCCGGATTTCCTGCAGGAATGATTTGGAAGATCCAAAACCAAAAATAGTGGTATTTGCTAGCAACCACATAATGGAGGCGGTCAATCAATATAGATTGATCCGAAATCTGATTCAAATCCAATATAGCACTTATGGGTACATAAGAAATGTATCGAATCGATTCTTTTTAATGAATAGATCCGATCGCAACTTCGAATATGGAATTCAAAGGGATCAAATCGGAAATGATACTCTGAATCATCTAACTATAATAAAATATATGATCAACCAACATTTATCGAATTTGAAAAAGAGTCAGAAGAAATGGTTCGATCCTCTTATTTCTCGAATCGAGAGATCCATGAATCGGGATCCTGATGCATATAGATACAAATGGTCCAATGGGAGCAAGAATTTTCAGGAACATTTCGTTTCTGAACAGAAGCACCATTTTAAAGTAGTGTTCGATCGATTACGTATTAATCAATATTCGATTGATTGGTCCGAGGTTATCGACAAACAAGATTTGTCTAAGTCACTTCGTTTCTTTTTGTCCAAGTCACTTCTCTTTTTATCCAAGTCACTTCTCTTTTTGTCTAAGTCACTTCCTTTTTTCTTTGTGAGTATTGGGAATATCCCCATTCATAGGTCCGAGATCCACATCTATGAATTGAAAGGCCCGAATGATCAACTCTTCAATCAGTTGTTAGAATCAATAGGTGTTCAAATCGGTCATTTGAATAAATTGAAACCCTTCTTATTGGATGATCATGATACTTCCCAAAGATCGAAATTCTTGATCAATGGAGGAACAATATCACCATTTTTGTTCAATAAGATACCAAAGTGGATGATTGACTCATTCCATACTAGAAATAATCACAGGAAATCCTTTGATAACACTGATTCCTATTTCTCAATGATATCCCACGATCGAGACAATTGGCTGAATCCCGTGAAACCATTTCATAGAAGTTCATTGATATCTTCTTTTTATAAAGCAAATCGACTTCGATTCTTGAATAATCCACATCACTTCTGGTTCTATTGTAACAAAAGATTCCCTTTTTATGTGGAAAAGACCCGTATCAATAATTATGATCTTGAATAATCCCCTTGATACGGAGCTGCTAACTATGACGAATGTGCTAACTATGTATATGACGCCGAAAATAGACCGATTTGATATCACCCCTCAATTAGAATTAGCAAAAGCAATGTCCCCTTGCATAATATGGATTCCAAACATTCATGATCTGTATGTGAATGAGTCGAATTACTTATCCCTCGGTCTATTAGTGAACTATCTCTCCAGAGATTGTGAAAGATGTTCCACTAGAAATATTCTTGTTATTGCTTCGACTCATATTCCCCAAAAAGTGGATCCCACTCTAATAGCTCCGAATAAATTAAATACATGCATTAAGATACGAAGGCTTCTTATTCCACAACAACGAAAGCACTTTTTCATTCTTTCATATACTAGGGGATTTCACTTGGAAAAGAAAATGTTCCATACTAACGGATTCGGGTCCATGACCATGGGTTCCAATGCACGAGATCTTGTGGCACTTACCAATGAGGCCCTATCAATTAGTATTACACAGAAGAAATCCATTATAGACACTAATACAATTAGATCAGCTCTTCATAGACAAACTTGGGATTTGCGATCCCAGGTAAGATCGGTTCAGGATCATGGGATCCTTTTCTATCAGATAGGAAGGGCTGTTGCACAAAATGTACTTCTAAGTAATTGCCCCATAGATCCTATATCTATCTATATGAAGAAGAAATCATGTAAGGAAGGGGATTCTTATTTGTACAAATGGTACTTCGAACTTGGAACGAGCATGAAGAAATTAACGATACTTCTTTATCTTTTGAGTTGTTCTGCCGGATTGGTCGCTCAAGATCTTTGGTCTCCACCCGGACCCGATGAAAAAAATTGGATCCCTTCTTATGGATTCGTTGAGAATGATTCTGATCTAGTTCATGGCCTATTAGAATTAGAAGTAGAAGGCGCTCTGGTGGGATCCTCACGGACAGAAAAAGATTGCAGTTAGTTTGATAATGATCGAGTGACATTGCTTATTCGGTCCGAACCAAGGAATCAATTAGATATGATGCAAAATGGATCTTGTTCTATCGTTGATCAGAGATTTCTATATGAAAAATACGAATCGGAGTTTGAAGAAGGGGAAGGAGAAGGAGCCCTCGACCCGCAACAGATAGAGGAGGATTTATTCAATCACATAGTTTGGGCTTGTAACACCCCGGATTTTGGCTAATCTGGGATTAGACGTCCTTAGGCAATGGGTTAACTAAAACACCTGAGAAATCGCTCAGAACCCAATTCCATAGCCAAAGAAATCACGTAGGATTAATTCCTTTGGAAAATAAGTGTAAGTTAGCTAGCGCGACGCTAAAGTAGCTGAAAAATAGTCCCTGATCACTTTAAATAAGTTCTACAAGGCCCAAAGCGAGTGGAACCAATGGTGCTATAATGCTCTAAAGCCTCGGATCAAACTCTAAACCGGTTTATTCTCGGGACCTCTTTGAAACTTTGTATTGGATCTAGACCGCGCGTCGAAAGTCCGATACCTACCATCTTAGACTGTTATGACCACTTAGCTGGGCTTGGCAATCGTTTCGTAAATCAAGTCCAACTGACATTCAGAGGCTATTTCATTGAGCCTGGAGTGAAGAGAGTGAGAATAGGGTTAGAATTGAAATTTGAAATTCAAATCTGGCACACGATTTGACGCATCAGTATTAAGCGTTCTGACCGTCAGAATTCAGCCAAATTACACCCTAGGATCAGGAAAAATTTATATTTCATATCACGAGACTTATAGGCCTGATCTTGGTGCGATGACCGTTAAACTGAAACTGGACCGCCACGTGCGATCTGGGAACCCTACTGGTCTGAAAACTGGATGAGTGCTAGATCCAGTATGCATGAGCTTAAGTCCGACCGCATTTGGCCAGGGGACCTCCAGAAATGCTCTTTTGGACCGAAACATTCCCGATTTGGTTAGGCACCAAGTAAACATTGTTTCCAAGCCTATTTTGGGCATGTTTTGGGTTATAAAAGGGGTTGAAACCCTCACTTCTCTCACACATCCGAATTTGCTAGAAACCCTAGCTTGTGTGAGAGAAAAGGTGAGAGATTGTGAGAGAGGGTGGGAGAGATCTTCTTGCCACCTGCTGGTGCTGCTGTACGTGCTTAGGCGACGCACTCCAATCACTTTTTCGGCGATTCCAACGCACTTCTAGGTGAGGAAAACCTTCAACACTTGCTGATTTAAGCTTTCATCAATTCCATTAGCGATGTAGCTTATGTAGCTTGTGTATTAGGTTCCCTATTCGCCGTAGACGAAGCGTATACGCTCCGTTCGAATTCACACATCTATAAGGAAAAAGGTGCAGATTTTAGACGCTTTGATTGACTGTTTCCAAAGCTTTCAATGTCTTTTAATAGTAGATTATCGACGGCAACGCCGTTTGACATGTACAACATGCTGTCCGTTTCCTGTTTCGTAAACCGACGAAGAGTATGAGATTTAGGGCATTTTAGTCATTTGTAGGAAGTACTATTTTCATCCATATTTTGCTGATGTGATTGACATGGCTTCTTGGCGCATTAGAATACTAGGAATGCGTGCATAATTAGTTTGGCGAAGAGATTCGCCTAAATGCGCACTTTGGGTCGACATACTATATGTAGACTTAAGTGTGTGGTTTAAGTATTTGTATAAATGCTTGTATTAGTATGTATTGAATTAAATGGTGTTATGAATTAGTTTGAGATTGATTTCTCAATTAATATGCTGGTGTAAATGGCTTCCTACATGTTAGCCATATGTACGATTTCATTATATGTATGAAATGCATATGCTTGATGTTTCACTTAAGTGGTATGTTATAACATGTGCTTGATGATTTCATTATGATTTAGTTTGAGATTGAATTCTCAATTAATTTGCTGATGAAAATGATTTCCTATAGGTTGGCGATATGCATAATTTCATTATATGTATGAAAGGTTTGCGTTGGATGATTTACTTAAGTTGTATGTTATAACATGTGTTAACATGCTCACATGGTTGTATTTCATTTCCATTACCCTTACACAACTGCTGATGTGGATTTATGATTGTTTGGGACTATGCCTAGTTCAGGCAGTCGGTAACCGAGCGAATTCGTGGTTAGCTTATCTTCGCCACGAACGACGCGCCGATGAACGCGAGTCGTGTTCTGGAGTTGGCGGCTGTGGTTAGGCCACGCGAAGTGTTTTACGCACTTCATGTCGTTCGACTTGAGATGCGATCGTGCTAGTCGAGCCCGTCAAGTAATCCGACTGGCCGATGTATGTTCACCCTGCATGAGTCATAACTGCTTGAACCTAGGGTACTGAACTTACCATTGTAAATCCTGTTAACCATGGTACCTTGATTCATAAAGACTCATGAGCCGGGCATGGTGGTATGGGACACCGTGGTCGAGATGTCGGCCTACGCTGGGGCCACAAACCTCCCCGTAGTGACCAGTGAGCACCTAGACTCGTGAGCAGATTATGGTGGTATGGGATACTATATTCTTGCTGTCGGCCTACATTCATAAGGTGATGGGGGAGAGGTGCAACGAGTGCGAACAACAGCCCTGACAACCCTTTGTAGTGACCGCGAGCGTATTCTGAGTCTACTGGAGGCGACGACCCTTCAGTAGCAGTAGAGTACAGTAGGCCTGTATTGATAAGGTGATGGGGGAGCAGAGCAACGAGTACGTGCAACAGCCCTGACAGCCCTTGCAGCGACCTATAAAATATACATCGTATGAGATTACTAGGAGTGACGACCCTAGACAGGATTTGTGTTGGGATTGATATAAGGGAAGTACCTTAGTTTCCCAATCCTGTTGTTTGAATAGACTAATAACAACTCAAAAATCATATCATCCATACCATTGCATGTGCCTGGAAGATGTGGAGCACTTGAGGGTCGATTGCATGCCGCGGTCGTAAGATGGTGCCGTATGAGGGAGATCGTCGGTGAGGGCATACATCACGTCATGTCATATTGCATTAACAACATTGTTTGAATTACTGCTTTACTATTATCGCATGATTGATTTGATAACATGCTAATCTCTGCTCTCTCATCCCACTGAGTTGATCACTCACTCCCACGTTATGGGATGGTATTTTCGGACACCCACCAGTCCCTTTTTGTGATTGCAGATGATGGCGCGGCCTGTGAGGCGGAGCTGGATTTGATGATGATGAGGAGGATCTCTCCTTTATGCGTGTTCTGATTGACGGGATTACAGGGAGGCTGAGTAAATGCCTTGACACTTGTCATTTCATATTTTTAGCGCACTCATGTATATTCGTTTTGTCTACTTTTGGAGTATACATGTATGTATATAACCTGGTAACATATTCACACTCTGGAGACATACAACAGTTTATATATGTTATACATACTATCACAGTCTTCCGCTTGCTAATTTAACTGTCTCTGGAGTAGGATATGCTGTTCTGGCTTAATCTCACTCATGTTTAATACATTAACACAGACAACATTCAATCATACATATCTATGTTGCATAAATAATATTTTGAAACTCGGGAGTTGGGTTTTTACTCGACCCCCCGATTTTTGGGATGTTACAGGGCTCCTAGAATATGGCGCCCTTGTGGCAATCTATTTGATTGTATCGAAAGGACCAATGAATTGGGATTTCCCTATTGGGCCAGGTCATTTCGGGGCAAGCGGATCATTTATCATAAAGAGGATGAGCTTCAAGAGAATGATTCGGAGTTCTTGCAGAGTGGAACTATGCAGTACCAGACACGAGATAGATCTTCCAAAGAACAAGGCTTTTTTCGAATAAGCCAATTCGTTTGGGACCCTGCAGATCCATTTTTTTTCCTATTCAAAGATTAGCCCTTTATCTCTGTGTTTTCACGTGGAGAATTCTTTGCAGATGAAGAGATGTGAAAGGGGCTTATTACTTCCCAAACAAATCCTCTCACATCTATATATAAACGCTGGTTCATCAAGAATATGCAAGAAAAGCACTTCGAATTGTTGATTCATCGCCAGAGATGGCTTAGAACCAATAGTTCATTATCTAATGGATCTTTCCGTTCTAATACTCCATCCGAGAGTTATCAGTATTTATCAAATTTGTTCCTATCTAACGGAAAAGCTATTGGATCAAATGACAAAGGCATTGTTGAGAAAGAGATGGCTTTTCCTGGATGAAATGAAACATTTGATTCATGTAACAGGAGAAAGATTTCCCATTCCTTAGCCGAAAAGATATGTGGCCATGAAAGAGGGATTAAGTGGAACAGAATTGACCGGGTGGCAGAGTAGTGGAAACACTTGTTTATTCCATATTTTGGACCTTAGCTCCATGGGACAATATGCTACTGCTGAAACATGGAAGAATTGAAATCTTAATATATTTTAACAGTAGGAATATATTATGATAGTATTATGGATACGGAAGACCTAGCCTGAAAGATATGTGTAGTATCCAGTAGTATCCATAATACATAATGATACTACTGGATATAATTCGTATGGATATATTAAGTATTAATACTACTTTCAGGCTACCATATTAAGTATTAATACTACTCATTTCTGGTATCTTTCTGGTATTAAGTATAATTCCTTAAGTAGAAAGGTTAATACTATGAGTAGTATTAAGTAGAAATGGTAGTATCCATAATACTACCATAATACTATAAATTCTCCATATAGTAACTGGCTATCCGTATACTATGGTAGTATATTAATATAGTATAAGATATGAGTATTATACTTTCTGGTAATACCATATAAATTCTCCATATAGTATTCATATTATGGTAGTATATTATGGTAGTAGAAATACCAGAGCCTACCATAATATACTACCATATATGAAACAATATTATGGTAGTATATTATAGTATATGGTAGTATATTAATATACTACGATATACTATTCATTAAGTAGAATAATGAATAGTATATTATGTACTTAATATGAAATACCATAATATACTATAATATACTACCATAATATTATGGTATTTCACAATATGGTAGTATATTATGGTATTTCAAAATATGAAATACCAGAGCCTACCATAATATACTACCAAAACAATAATATTATGGTATTATCCGCGTCCTCCGTATTATGGATATCCGCGTCCTCCGTATTATGGATATCCGTATTTACCATAATACTTAATATATTATGGTAGTATCCATAATACTACCATATTATGGTAGTATATTACTCATATCTTAATACCAGAAAGATACCAGGAATTATATCCATAATACGGAGCAGAAAGATACCAGAAATGTATACATTTCTTAATATATCTTTCAGGCTAGCTGCTGTTGAAGTTCCATCTACAAATGCATAATACGGAAGATATGTGGATATATCCACGTAGAATTGAAACTTGGATATCCAAGTACGATCGCTTTATTCTTTTTCAAAATATGAACAACCAGAGCCTCTTACTCACTACATCAAACAATTTCCATTAATGAAACATGTAAATCCATTGAAAAATAAAAAAGACTTATCTCCTATCAGAAAAATTCCCAATTCTCCTTTTGGGGCTTCTACTCTGACATAAAGTTCTTATCGAACGATCTTTCGAATTGGTCAAGACTCTCCAGTTTATGGCCGCTTCTCTATGGTACCAGTTGAAGGAATTTCGGGGGGGCCCTATGAGAATGCAATAGAAACAAAGACAGGGAACGGGTTACCTACTCCTAACGGTCAAAGCGAGCCCTTTAATTCCGATCAATACTAATGGATGTAGCGAAGAAATAGAATTGGAGTGCTATTTACATGTAGACATATGTAGATACATATTATAGATTGATCCATATCAAGCACATATCTTTATACAACTTTATACAATACACTAATAGATAGTGTGGTAGAAAGGTTCATATAGTTCTTTCTACCATACTATCTCATATATTGCTGACTCCAATCCACTCATTTCATTTAAGACTTGAGATTTGAATCCCTTTCATTTCTTCAATCATTGATAAGAACTAATAAGTCAAGTTTCATTCAAATTAATCATTTTGACTGACTGTTTTTACGTAGATGATAAGTAAAAAAGCAGTAGGAACTAGAATGAACAGCGCAGTAGCAATATTCGTTGGTCCTCGATGGGAACTTGAGTAAGGAGTAGATCCTTATGGGGTTGGGTTTTCTAGAACAAAATTGAAAAGTGAAAACCCCTTTCTTTATTTGGTGTAACTACTTGAGCCGGATGAGAGGAAACCTTCATGTCCGATTTTTAAGGGGGGGATCCCATCGAAACCTATCCCAATTTTTCTTTTGCTAGGCCCATAGCTAAAAAACCTACTTTCTTACGATTACGAGGTTCATTCGAATCTGAAATCCAATCCCGAGCATTTGGTGATCTCAGATGTGTCCATATCAATGGAACGGGTGACTCATTATTTCGATGAATCATTTCTTCGGACAGAAGAAGATTCTGTAAACACTTACTCGAAATCTCACTTATCAGATTCCATTGTGGAAGAATCGCCCACAATTTTTTCTGAGGAATTGGCCATGATATATCTGATCCATGCATAAAATCATGAAAAATGGATACAAATTTTTGACTGCTACTTAGTATCGGCAATGGGTCTGAAAAAGTATCTAAAAGGGTGAAATTTAGATATTTGCACCTTGTCGAAGTAAGGAACCATGGAGCAATTGGGTTGGAGTAAATTGGAATACGAAAAAATAAGTATTGTACAGAAACAGAAAAATAACTACTTATTTTGCCAGGCCGGTTATACGAAGAAAAGCCTATTTTACAATGAAACTTACCAACTTCATTTTTGAAACTCCGGCTTACAAATACAAGAACAAGAATAGGTACTAGATCCATGTGACGTACTATTCGATTTGATTTGGTTGGGTCAGGTTGGAGTTTTTAGCCAGGCTCATGTTATGATTTTGACTTCATAAATTGACTTGGGTATACCAAAGCAAAGGTGTATCACTAAATCTTTGATCATGGACAAGAAAAGAGGAAAAAGTCGTATGTCATTCACGCACGAAGATTATGAAGAAGAATGGCTTTGTTTATCCGAGATTTGAAAATGATCCGATTGGATCGTAGATTCTTATCCAAGACTTGTATCATTTGATGATGCCATGTGAATCGCTAGAGACATGTGAAGTGTATGGCTAACCCAATCACGAAAGTTTCGTAAGGGGACTAGAGCAGGCTACCATGAGAAAAAAGATCTTCTTTCTAAAGAGATTCGATTCGCAACTATTATATGTTCAAGGTCCAATATTGAAATCATTTCAGAGGTTTTCCCTTACTTTTTTCGTGTCAACAAACAATTCGAAATACCTCGAATTTTTCAGAACAGGTCCGAGTCAAATAGCAATGATTCGAAGCACTTCTTTTTACACTATTTCGAAAACCCAAGGACTCGATCGTATGGATATGTAAAATACAGGGTTTCCAATCCTAGCAGGAAAAGGAGGGAAACGGATACTCACATCACTTAGATGGGCCCCGAAAAGTCGCGTAAGAGGGAGTAAAGAAATAAAATATGAAAGAAAATATGAAATTTAGAAATGAAAATAAAAAGGGATCGGATTTTCTTTCTTTGTATTGTATCTGAAATGAATCCTGTCTATTCCTATCCTTCCACTCCTCTAGACTAGACTTTTGGATTTTTCAGCCAAGCCAACTAACTTCGGATATGTATGAAGTATTAACATTCTTTTTGAGCGAGAGGAGGTATAGTATAAACAAACAAAAAAGAAGAGGGAATAGAATCTAATTCTTTTCTTTACCTTACCCATATATTCTTTACCCATCTACAAAAAGGGAGGTATCCATTTATATACCTAGATGGATAAGTATGTATCATGGTCTAGACTTATGTATCATGGTCTAGACTATTAGACTATTAATAAATATGGATCCCGATCCATATCGATTCATTTGTATGAGTATCTGTTTGATACATTAACCATGTGTCAGGAACCAGATTTGAACTGGTGACACGAGGATTTTCAGTCCTCTGCTCTACCAGCTGAGCTATCCCGACCATTCCCGATGCGTCATCCTACTAGAGGACTTGGGTCTATGTCAATTAAAGGGACTCAAAAAGCATTCCAAAATCTTACCTAGGTCATGGAATTTCTTGGATCTTCAAAAAGAAGACTTTGTAAGTGTAAGAATAATGATATGCACTGTGAATGATTCAATAATGGAGATTCCTTGCCCATAATATGGGCATTTGAACGTATATCATATCTATCACAAGACTTGTGATAAGAGAGAAACATTTCTGGTCGGACCCATTTGTGAAAGAGTAGAGTGAATGAGAAACATAGCTAATTTTGAACCACTGACAAAAAAAGAGGATAAATGATTAGGGGGTAAAATGGGCCTTTTTTTATTGGGGATAGAGGGACTTGAACCCTCACGATTTCTAAAGTCGACGAATTTTCCTCTTACTATTCGAAATTCAGAAGAACTACGCGGAGGAGCAATTGAGCAGCTCGAAAAAGCCCGGGCTCGCTTACGGAAAGTGGAAATGGAAGCAGATGAGTTTCGAGTGAATGGATACTCTGAGATAGAACAAGAAAAACAGAATTTGATTAATGCCACTTATGAGAATTTGGAACGATTAGAAAATTACAAAAATGAAACCATTCATTTTGAACAACAAAGAGCCATTAATCAGGTCCGACAGCGAGTTTTCCAACAAGCCTTACAAGGAGCTCTAGGAACTCTGAATAGTTGTTCGAACAGCGAGTTACATTTACGCACCATCAGTGCTAATATTGGCATGCTTGGGGCCATGAAAGAAATAACTGATTAGCCCTTTTACTGTAGGCATTATTATTATTTTTTCTCCCTTTGTTTCCAAAAAAGAATTAAGAGACACTAATGGTAACCATTTGAGCCGACGAAATTAGTAATATTATCCGTGAACGTATTGAACAATATAATCGAGAAGTCACGATTGTGAATACCGGCACCGTACTTCAAGTAGGCGATGGCATTGCTCGTATTCATGGTCTTGATGAAGTAATGGCAGGGGAATTAGTAGAATTTGAAGAGGGTACAATAGGCATTGCTCTGAATTTGGAATCAAACAATGTTGGCGTTGTATTAATGGGTGACGGTTTGATGATACAAGAGGGAAGTTCTGTAAAAGCAACAGGAAGAATTGCTCAGATACCAGTGAGTGAGGCTTATTTGGGTCGTGTTATAAATGCTTTGGCTAAACCTATTGATGGGAGAGGTGAAATTTCAGCTTCTGAATCTTGGTTAATTGAATCTCCCGCTCCAGGTATTATTTCTAGACGTTCCGTATATGAGCCTCTTCAAACGGGGCTTATTGCTATTGATTCGATGATCCCTATAGGGCGCGGTCAGCGAGAATTAATTATCGGGGACAGACAGACTGGGAAAACAGCAGTAGCCATAGATACTATTCTCAATCAAAAAGGGCAAAATGTAATATGTGTTTATGTAGCTATTGGTCAAAAAGCATCTTCCGTGGCCCAGGTAGTGACTAATTTCCAGGAACAGGGGGCGATGGAATACACTATTGTGGTAGCCGAAACGGCAGATTCACCTGCTACATTACAATACCTCGCTCCTTATACAGGAGCGGCTCTAGCTGAATATTTTATGTACCGTGAACGACATACTTCAATAATTTATGATGATCCCTCCAAACAAGCACAAGCTTATCGCCAAATGTCTCTTCTATTAAGAAGACCACCCGGTCGTGAAGCTTATCCATGAGATGTTTTTTATTTGCATTCACGCCTTTTGGAAAGAGCCACTAAATCAAGTTCTCGTTTAGGTGAAGGAAGTATGACTGCTTTACCAATAGTTGAGACTCAATCTGGGGACGTTTCGGCTTATATTCCTACTAATGTGATTTCCATTACAGATGGACAAATATTCTTATCTGCCGATCTATTCAATGCTGGAATCCGTCCCGCTATTAATGTGGGTATTTCCGTCTCCAGAGTAGGATCTGCCGCTCAAATTAAAGCCATGAAACAAGTAGCTGGTAAATTAAAATTGGAACTGGCTCAATTCGCAGAGTTAAAAGCCTTTGCCCAATTTGCTTCTGATCTCGATAAAGCCACTCAGAATCAATTGGCAAGAGGTCAACGATTACGCGAGTTGCTCAAACAATCCCAATCAGCTCCTCTCACGGTGGAAGACCAGATAGTTACTATTTATACCGGAGCGAATGAGTATCTTGATCCGTTAGAAATTGGGCAGGTAAAGAAATTTCTCGTTCAGTTACGTACCTACTTAAAAACAAATAAACCTCAGCTCCAAGAAATCATATCTTCTACCAAGACATTCACCAAGCAGGCAGAAGCCCTTTTGAAGGAAGCTATTCCGGAACAGATAGAACTGTTTCTACTTCAGGAACAAATATAAAGAAATTGATCACTCTTAGTACAAGAGGAATCATTGATAAATGTCTCCGATTCGAATCATTCAAAATATGTTTCTTGGCATAGCAATCTACACAAATAGATGGAAATAAATTGCGTCCAATAGGATTTGAACCTATACCAAAGGTTTAGAAGACCTCTGTCCTATCCATTAGACAATGGACGCCTTTCATTCCGATTTTCTTCTTTTCTTTCACATTCTTACTTTCCTATCTCCTGTTCGGATAAAAGAATCCGATTGTATGTGAGAGATTTTAGGGAATAAAGATGCATATCCAAATCAATGATGCATGTATCATAATAATGAATATGAAGCGGGTAGCGGGAATTGAACCCGCATCGTTAGCTTGGAAGGCTAGGGGTTATAGTCGACGTTGATTCATCATTTTTAATGTCTCTAATTCAAAACCGAACATGAAACTTTGGTTTCATTCGGCTCCTTTATGGAAGATGGATAGATTCCCGGATCTAAGGCGTAAACGAAACTACAAAAAAAAAAGAAAACATTTACGATGTATGGAAAAAGGGAGTTATAGCAAATTCGAATTCAAAGAAAAAAATTTGATCCATAACATATATGTCATCTTTTCTGTCTGAATGCATCCAAAATGACTCGCTTTCTAGATGATCCCTCTAGAAGAGGGGGATTCTAACAAATCCTTCTAGTTACTTCGTTCTCTATTTCTACTCACGAGAATCCTGAGGAAAAGAATTTTCTTTCCACCGAGCTGAAAAAATATGTCGATGCGACGGCTCTAGTAAACTAAAGTCATCGTTTAATAGCTATTTGGCTTCAATCTCCCCCTTTACAAAAAAAAAATGGAAGATCTAGTTACGATTAGAAATACATTTTTGTATCTTCATCCATGGGTCCTTTACTTATACTCATTCAATTGGAAGGGTTAATCCAACTTAAAAAAAAAAAAGAAATTCTGCTTCGCGATTCCGTAATCCAATGAATTTTGTTGTTCAATTTCGAATGGATACAAATCACGAGAATGTATATTCTTCCTCGAATATGGCATTGAGGGATAAAGGATTAAACCCTTTTAAGAAATAAAGTTTTTGATCGGAATATGAATCAAACCGAAAGACCCCCTAACTATTTCAGTTGTTAATAGAACGAATCACACTTTTACCACTAAACTATACCCGCTACAATATGATTATTGTATACGAATGGACCATTTGTCGAACAAGGGAGTGAGACGTAATCAAGATAGGATCAGAATCATGAAAATTGGAGTGAGTGCTGACGTGTTCCGATGGGGGACTTAATGAAATAGGAGAAGAAGTTTCATTTAAATAACAAGTTATATCTTTTCTTTTGCTGGGGGAATCGTTACTGACAGTTCCGGCCCGAAAGAGCCATTGAAGTCGGAACATAAAAATAAGTTGAATTGTGCAAGAATCCATAGCTCCATTTTTTTTATTCTAGTAAAGTAAGTCAATCGATAAAAGGAAAAACAAAGAATAATAAGAAATGACACTCCTGTCATAGGAATGGAAATAGCCCTTCTTGCTGCTTCAATAACAAGTATTTTCATTTTCAAATCAGATAAATCATTTGATCTATGATTCATTGGAACAAAACAAGGAATGGCCTGGCTAGGTATAGGTACTGGCCAGGCCGGGGGAATAAAAGAACCTTTCGTACGAAATCAAAGAGGTACTCTTTCTATTGGAGATATCTGTTTCGAATCCTTATCTAAATGCAATTGCTGATAAAATTCGTATATATATAGAATAAAGAAAAGAAAGATAAAGAAAGACTTTTATCAATCTTTACTTCATGCGTCACATATGAATTATCCTTTTGTAATTGGGAGAGATGGCTCAGTGGACTAAAGCGACGGATTGCTAATCCGTTGTACGAGTTATTCGTACCGAGGGTTCGAATCCCTCTCTCTCCGTTCCCTCTGATCACTTGAGAGTTATCTTTCGAATTCGAAAAAATCTCGAGCCCTTGTTATCTTAGTTAAATGTATGGAATAGAGAAAATCATAAGAAAATTCAGAAATCAAGCAACGAAAAACTTCTGATTTTTTTATTTTATTCCTCGCGTCCAGGATTACGTCTTGGATCATTAGATAGGAATCCGAAGATGAAGAGAGAAACAAAGAATATCACTACTGTGTAAACGAAGAGTTTGAGAGTAAGCATTACACAATCTCCAAGATCATTTTTGGGGGAAATAAGGGAATAGATTCTCTATTTTTGTACCACATATCCCATTTTGACACCAAGAAATGGAGTGGTTTCTAGAAAAGAAAGGAATTTGCAGGAATTCATTTGTAATAAGATTCTGATTCCTTTGTTACCAAAATGATCTTTCATACCCACAATTAGGTATTGTGAGGGACCATACATAAGGTCTTTGACCTCCGGAAAGTCAGAATGAGAAAATGAGGTGATCCAGATTCATCGCGGCTATCCAAAAGAATTTCAATGTTTGAATCGAGAGTTCATAATGTAAGACTTATCTGATCTTATCAATTGTTAGAATAGAATTTTTCCTTTTTTAGCGAATCAATCATGAATGTTTCTAGGACAGTATTAAAGATCTCATCGAAAACTTACAGCAGCTTGCCAAACAAGGGCTAAGAGAAAAAAGAGTACAGGTATGACTGGCATAACATCTACGATTGGATTGAAAAAAGCATAAGCCTCGGGTAATTTGGCGAAGAAAAAGCTACTCGAATGAAGGGCAGAATTAATACAGATACAGATCAAACTAAAGATATTAAGCATAACAAAAATTTCGCTCTTATGGAGAATTTCATTATTAGTGAGTTGGGGAAAAATGAAGAAAGAAGAGAAGATAGGCCAAACAAAAAATCCTTCTTTTTCTTTGAACTCCCCCAATCAAAAATCCTTCAATCCTCAAATGAGAATAGAAGGAATCATACTTTCATACAATATCTTAATTGAATTATAGATAATGATCAATTAATTTCTTTTGATTCTACATCTACACGTGTCGAATCCTAGCAACAACCTATTCCATAGATATTTGGGCTGGAATTGACGAACAACCAATATCCATATTAGTGTTATTAGTGTCAAATAGAAATCTCAATGGGGCGTGGCCAAGCGGTAAGGCAACGGGTTTTGGTCCCGTTACTCGGAGGTTCGAATCCTTCCGTCCCAGACCGATTCTATCAGAACAAAGATTGTGCTCTTTTCTTTAACAATCCTCTGTTTAAGAGTGTAATGTTGGATACAATGTGATCCAATCTTTCTTTCTGATTTCTAATGATTCAGAGAAGAATCATATCCTACCTTTCGATGCTGTTTCTGTTTCTCACAAATAGAAACAGAATCGAGTGTCAATGACACGTGGATGGAAATAAATATCTTTTTGATATAGGTAGGATGGGAACAAAGATCAAAGTTCCATTTTAAAAAAAAATATTGGGTGGCCATTCAGCGTATGCCCGTCTCCCCCCCGCTCATATTCATATTGAAGTTAGTTAGTCATTTATAGAAACTTTATGCCCCCTATTTATCAAATTTGGATTCCCACATGATGCATTCTGAGTCGACATGCGGAAGAAAGGTAAAGTAAATGGGGGTAAATGACTAATTTTATGTGGATCCTGAATTCTAAACAGGAGGAGTTCTTGGTACTAATTCCATCACTGGGATTAAAGCTCCTAAGACTGGGGTGGGGCAAAATAAAATAGAAACAATGAATTAATCTGGACCCATTCGGCTTTGTACCTATACAAGATGGTATAGCATCCCATAAGAGGATCTTTTTTTGATTGGCTTTGAGTATGATTCATGATCCCCATAGAATTCGTGTAGATATGAGTTAATTAGCAAAGGAAGGTATCAATTTCAATCAATATTTGTGTCATCCGGATCTCATTAACAAACAATAAAGTTCAATACGGAACAGATGTATTTTCTTTGGACTTAATTGCTTTTATTTTGCATCAGGTTCCAATGAATAATTGGAAATCAATGTAACGATGGGGGGGGGGGGGGGGGGATTCATAGATTCCATTCACTTTAGTTTATCTTTATGGAAATGGAAAAATTTCTGAACCTGAAATAAAGCAAACTCCGTAGAAAATGAACCATGTCCATATGTAGTTTTATTGTTCTATTTCAGTGACACCGGTATTTCGGTTTCGGTGAAAAAGATTTGTGATCTCTTAAATATACACGATGACCCCTGGTGACAATTGTTCGGTGTATCTGATGGATACGGAAAGGTCATACCCCTACGATTTGGATTTTCTCAATCAGATGAAAGAATAGCGACCTTAATCTTATCTTCCATGAGCTCTTTTCTATCCATCCCCATGAAAACAACTAAATTTTATTTTTTTCTCGACCCATCCATCTGATTGAAATCATTGATGATTCAATTCGAAAAGAAACATGGATTTCTCTTATGATCATCGAATTCGCGTCTCTTTAATCAATGAGATATCTGCTAAACTTTTTAGTTACTAGTTGTGATTGTGCCGACTTGTTGATTTGATTGATTTAGAGATCAAATGAAATTTAGTCTTTACAGGAAAACTTATTTATAGTAATGATAATGATGTCGAAGTAGGAAATTCTTGAAACCATTTTATTTTTTATGATTCCTTACCTTATAAATCCTCGCTATTCGAAGAAGTGTGAGATTGGTGAATCTATTCTATCGAGTCACTTGCGACTTTTCCGGGTCATTAGAATAGCTTATTTGGTTAATGACTCATTTTATTTTGTTCCAGTATTGGTAATCGAATTAAAGACTCGTCTTTAGTTTAGTTGTTCGAGAAAGAATTGGAATTGGATCTTTCATGATTGATCGTCCCGAACAATATAACAATATGTTGAAGATGTAGATGTAAATAAGTGTTAAGCAACTCATTTCTTCGTGTTTTTTATAAATGTGTTTCATTCCTATAACAGAATATGAGTTAATTTGGCTTTTTGCTGAGATTTCCCTAGAGAAATACCTATTCATACATATATAAAAATAAAGTATGGACTACTATGCACCGATGGAGCCAATGACTATTCATGATTCCATATTGAATCAATTCCATACCGGTCCAAATTAGAGGAATGTTATGGTAAAACTTCGTTTGAAACTATGTGGTAGAAAGCAACGTGCGACTTGAAGGACATGATCGGCTGTGGATTCTTGCATCCACCATTTTTTTATATATCAATGAAGATGCTCTTGGCTCGACATAGTTTGTTCTGTGCCACCAGGACCCCATTTGGGGGGGTTGTAAATAGTACATGATGGAGCTCGAGCATAAATTCTTGATTCATTTATCAGAGGGAAGGATCTAGGGTTAGTGCCATTCAATAAGTTGGAACAACTTCGTAAGTATATCTTCGATATAGAAATCGCAAATTCGAACAAGTTTCAAATAAAAAAGCAAAATAAGGAAAATTTGTCAGAATTGGTAAAACTATTTCGATCAAAAGTGTGTCACAAGGGAATCAACCATTTGTATGATTCTTCAATAGAAAGAACAAAAGGTATGTTGCTGCCATTTTGAAACAATTAAGGATCACCGAAGTAATGTCTAAACCCAATGATTCAAAGCAAAGATAAAGGATACCAGAACAAGGAAACGCCATTTTCAATTGTCTCAATAACTAGATCAGAATGAGAAAGGAAAATCGATTCTAGACGAGACAAACAAAAGAGGTTAGAGACGGCTCAATAAATGTCTAAGGATTTCCCTTCGAGCTCTTTGAGAATTACCCAACTTGAGTTATGAGTACGAATGAGATTTCTTTTTTTTTTTTATTCCTTCCAAAAAAAAAACGACTCAAATCCTAATCTAATTGATGATTTTATGGATCCATTTGCCACTATATACAATACATAAATTCGAATCATTCTTTCTCGAGCCGTACAAGGAGAAAACCTCCTATACGTTTCTAGGGGGGGCATTGTTTATCTATATCTATCCCAATGAGCCATCTATCGAATCATTGCAATTGATGTTCGATCCCGAAGAGAAGGAAGAGATCTTCGTAAAGTGGGTTTTTACGATCCGATAAAGAACCAAACTTATTCAAATGTTCCTGCTATTCTATATTTCCTTGAAAAAGGCGCTCAACCTACAAGAACTGTTCATGATATTTCAAAGAAGGCGGAAGTATTTAAGGAACTTCGAATTAATCAAATGAAATAAAGTTTAATTTATGAAATAGAAAAAAAATATTGAGTAAAATAACTGGCAATTGAGGGGATTGCCATCAATCAGATGGTTTTCGTTGGGACTTTACGAATAAATAAGGGATCAATCTTGCTATTGTTTGTACTTCTATTGAAAACCAGAGATTTTTTTCCTACTTCTTCTTTATTTATTCCCCCCCACACACTTCATTTCTTATCTATGTAGTGCCAATCCAACACAAGTCTTTATTTTCTTTATTTCATTTTTTTTTCTCAAAATTCAATTTATATTGACAATGGTGTATCGATCAAATATAATTCGATCGTGGATAAATAGATCTATTTATCTATGTCCCATAAGTTTGTTTCTTTACTTCACTAGGTTCGCCGGATTCACTGTGACACAAGAAGTATCTTCTTAAGATAATGAAAAAAAAAATGATTGAGGGTCCATAAATTTTTACATCTATCTATATTTATCCGTGAATCCGTTGTATTTGAATCTGATCTGAACATTTTGATGTTCATAATTGATCATCAAATGTTTCTTTTAGATTTGTTGCTAGTTCAATGTTTTGATGGGGTAGGGCAATCCAATCTCTTTATTATTATTATTATTTTTGATTCCGATCGTATCTACACACCATATTTATACGGGTTGCTAACTCAACGGTAGAGTACTCGGCTTTTAAGTGCGGCTAGGATCTTTTACACATTTGGATGAAGCAACAGATTCGTCCATACCATTGGTATGGTTTGTAAGACCACGACTGATCCTGAAAGGGAATGAATAGAAAAAACAGCATGTCGTATCAATGGAGAACTCTGAGAATACTTCCTGGGTCGGTAGAAAATCTTGTTTTGATTCTTGGAATGGTACTAAATCAATTCACAGTTTGGTTGAGTGAATAAATGGATAGAGCCCTAATGGCTCCAATTATAAGGAAACCAAAAGCAACGAGCTCAGTTCATAATTCGAATGATTACCCGATCTAATTAGACGTTAAAAATAGATTAGTGCCTGATGCGGGAAAGGGTTCTCCTGTGAGTGGATCATCGATTCCTTTTTTTTTTTCATGAATCCTAACTATTAACTATTCTTTCTCTATTATGGAGTGGAGACGAATGTGTAGAAGAAACGGTATACTGATAAAGAGAATTTCTTCCAAAGTCAAAAGAGCAATCGGGTTGCAAAAATAAAGGATTTCTAACCATCTCTTGTAACTATAACGAACACAAACAAATTGGATGGAAAGAGAGAGGATCCGTTCATTGGACTCCCCGTCTCCTGGGTATCTATTCTTTTCTTACTATATACCCTGTTCTGACCGTATCGCACTATGTATCATTTGATAACCCAAGAAATCCCCCGTGCCTTTGTATAATTTCAAATGGAGAATTACAAGGATATTTAGAAATAGATAGATCTAGGCAACAACACTTCCTATATCCACTTCTATTTCAGGAGTATATCTATGCACTTGCTCATGATCATGGTTTAAATGGATCGATTTTTTACGAACCTATGGAAAATTTCAGTTATGACAATAAATCCAGTTCACTAATTGTGAAACGTTCAATTACTCGAATGCATCAACAGAATCATTTGATTCTTTCGGTTAATGATTCCAACGAATCTATTTTCGTTGGGCACAACAAGAATTTGTATTTTCAAATGGTATCAGATGGTTTTGCAGTCATTATGGAAATTCCATTCTCGCTGCGATTAGTATCTTCCCTAGAAGAAAAAGAAATAGAAAAATCGTTCATTTGAATAAATTGAAACCCTTCTTATTGGATGATCATGATACTTCCCAAAGATCGAAATTCTTGATCAATGGAGGAACAATATCACCATTTTTGTTCAATAAGATACCAAAGTGGATGATTGACTCATTCCATACTAGAAATAATCGCAGGAAATCCTTTGATAACACTGATTCCTATTTCTCAATGATATCCCGCGATCGAGACAATTGGCTGAATCCCGTGAAACCATTTCATAGAAGTTCATTGATATCTTCTTTTTATAAAGCAAATCGACTTCGATTCTTGAATAATCCACATCACTTCTGGTTCTATTGTAACAAAAGATTCCCTTTTTATGTGGAAAAGACCCGTATCAATAATTATGATCTTACATATGGACAATTCCTCAATATCTTGTTCATTCGCAACAAAATATTTTCTTTGTGCGTTGGTAAAAAAAAGCTTATTTTTTTGGAGAGAGATACCATTTCACCAGTCGAGTCACAGGTATCTGACATATTCATACCTAACGATTTTCCACAAAGTGGTGGTGAAACGTATAACTTGTACAAATCTTTCCATTTTCCAATTCGATCCTATCCATTCGTTCGTAGAGCTATTTACTCGATCGCAAACATTTCTGGAACACCTCTAACAGAGGAACAAATAGTCAATTTTGAAAGAACTTATTGTCAGCCTCTTTCAGATATGAATCTATCTGATTCAGAAGGGAAAAACTTGCATCAGTATCTCAGTTTCAATTCAAACATGGGTTTGATTCACACTCCATGTTCTGAGAAAGATTTACCATCAGGAAAGAGAAAAAAACGGAGTCTTTGTCTAAAGAAATGCGTTGAGAAACGGCAGATGTATAGAACCTTTCAACGAGATAGTGCTTTTCCAAATCTCTCAAAATGGAATCTGTTCCAAACATATATGCCATGGTTCCTTACTTCGATAGGGTGCAAATATCTAAATTTCACCCTTTTAGATACTTTTTCAGACCCATTGCCGATACTAAGTAGCAGTCAAAAATTTGTATCCATTTTTCATGATATTATGCATGGATCAGATATATCATGGCCAATTCCTCAGAAAAAATTATGGGCGATTCTTCCACAATGGAATCTGATAAGTGAGATTTCGAGTAAGTGTTTACAGAATCTTCTTCTATCCGAAGAAATGATTCATCGAAATAATGAGTCACCCGTTCCATTGATATGGACACATTTGAGATCACCAAATGCTCGGGAGTTCCTCTATTCAATCCTTTTTCCTTCTTCTTGTTGCTGGATATCTCGTTCGTACATATCTTCTCTTTGTTTCCCGAGCCTCTAGTGAGTTACAGACAGAGTTAGAAAAGATCAAATCTTTGATGATTCCATCATACATGATTGAGTTGCGAAAACTTCTGGATAGGTATCATACATCTGAACTGAATTCTTTCTGGTTAAAGAATCTCTTTCTAGTTGCTCTGGAACAATTAGGAGATTCTCTGGAAGAAATACGGGGTTCTGCTTCTGGCGGCAGCATGCTATTGGGTGGCGGTCCCGCTTATGGGGTCAAATCAATACGTTCTAAGAAGAAATATTTGAATATCAATCTCATCGATCTCATCAGTATCATACCAAATTCCATCAATCGAATCACTTTTTCGAGAAATACGAGACATCTAAGTCGTACAAGTAAAGAGATCTATTCATTGATAAGAAAAAGAAAAAACGTGAACGGTGATTGGATTGATGATAAAATAGAAACCTGGGTCGCGAACAGTGATTCGATTGATGATGAAGAAAGAGAATTCTTAGTTCAGTTCTCCACCTTAACGACAGAAAAGGGGATTGATCAAATTCTATTGAGTCTGACTCATAGTGATCATTTATCAAAGAATGACTCTGGTTATCAAATGATTGAACAACCGGGATCAATTTACTTACGATACTTAGTTGACGTTCATAAAAAATCTCTAATGAATTATGAGTTCAGTAGATCCTGTTTAGCAGAAAGACGGATATTCCTTGCTCATTATCAGACAATCACTTATTCACAAACCTCGTGTGGGGCTAATAGTTCTCATTTCCCATCTCATGAAAAACCCTTTTCGCTCCGCTTAGCCCTATCCCCTTCTAGGGGTATTTTAGTGATAGGTTCTATAGGAATTGGACGATCATATTTGGTCAAATACGTAGCGACAAACTCCTATATTCCTTTCATTACGGTATTTCCGAACAAGTTCCTGGATGACAAGCCTAAAGGTTATCTTATTGACGATATCGATATTGATGATAGTGACGATATCGATATTGATGATAGTGACGATATTGATGATGACCTTGATACGGAGCTGCTAACTATGACGAATGTGCTAACTATGTATATGACGCCGAAAATAGACCGATTTGATATCACCCCTCAATTAGAATTAGCAAAAGCAATGTCCCCTTGCATAATATGGATTCCAAACATTCATGATCTGTATGTGAATGAGTCGAATTACTTATCCCTCGGTCTATTAGTGAACTATCTCTCCAGAGATTGTGAAAGATGTTCCACTAGAAATATTCTTGTTATTGCTTCGACTCATATTCCCCAAAAAGTGGATCCCGCTCTAATAGCTCCGAATAAATTAAATACATGCATTAAGATACGAAGGCTTCTTATTCCACAACAATGAAAGCACTTTTTCATTCTTTCATATACTAGGGGATTTCACTTGGAAAAGAAAATGTTCCATACTAACGGATTCGGGTCCATGACCATGGGTTCCAATGCACGAGATCTTGTAGCACTTACCAATGAGGCCCTATCAATTAGTATTACACAGAAGAAATCCATTATAGACACTAATACAATTAGATCAGCTCTTCATAGACAAACTTGGGATTTGCGATCCTAGGTAAGATCGGTTCAGGATCATGGGATCCTTTTCTATCAGATAGGAAGGGCTGTTGCACAAAATGTACTTCTAAGTAATTGCCCCATAGATCCTATATCTATCTATATGAAGAAGAAATCATGTAAGGAAGGGGATTCTTATTTGTACAAATGGTACTTCGAACTTGGAACGAGCATGAAGAAATTAACGATACTTCTTTATCTTTTGAGTTGTTCTGCCGGATTGGTCGCTCAAGATCTTTGGTCTCCACCCGGACCCGATGAAAAAAATTGGATCCCTTCTTATGGATTCGTTGAGAATGATTCTGATCTAGTTCATGGCCTATTAGAATTAGAAGTAGAAGGCGCTCTGGTGGGATCCTCACGGATAGAAAAAGATTGCAGTCAGTTTGATAATGATCGAGTGACATTGCTTATTCGGTCCGAACCAAGGAATCAGTTAGATATGATGCAAAATGGATCTTGTTCTATTGTTGATCAGAGATTTCTATATGAAAAATACGAATCGGAGTTTGAAGAAGGGGAAGGAGAAGGAGCCCTCGACCCGCAACAGATAGAGGAGGATTTATTCAATCACATAGTTTGGGCTACTAGAATATGGCGCCCTTGTGGCAATCTATTTGATTGTATTGAAAGGACCAATGAATTGGGATTTCCCTATTGGGCCAGGTCATTTCGGGGCAAGCGGATCATTTATCATAAAGAGGATGAGCTTCAAGAGAATGATTCGGAGTTCTTGCAGAGTGGAACCATGCAGTACCAGACACAAGATAGATCTTCCAAAGAACAAGGCTTTTTTCGAATAAGCCAATTCGTTTGGGACCCTGCAGATCCATTCTTTTTCCTATTCAAAGATCGTCCCTTTGTCTCTGTGTTTTCACGTCGAGAATTCTTTGCAGATGAAGAGATGTGAAAGGGGCTTATTACTTCCCAAACAAATCATCCCACATCTATATATAAACGCTGGTTCATCAAGAATACGCAAGAAAAGCACTTCGAATTGTTGATTCATCGCCAGAGATGGCTTAGAACCAATAGTTCATTATCTAATGGATCTTTCCGTTCTAATACTCCATCCGAGAGTTATCAGTATTTATCAAATCTGTTCCTATCTAACGGAACGCTATTGGATCAAATGACAAAGGCATTGTTGAGAAAGAGATGGCTTTTCCCTGATGAAATGAAACATTTGATTCATGTAACAGGAGAAAGATTTCCCATTCCTTAACCGGAAAGATATGTGGCCATGAAAGAGGGATTAAGTGGAACAGAATTGACCGGGTGGCAGAGTCGTGGAAACACTTATTTATTCCATATTTTGGACCTTAGCTCCATGGGACAATATGATACTGCTGAAACATGGAAGAATTGAAATCTTAGATCAAAACACTATATATGGATGGTATGAACTGCCTAAACAAGAATTCTTGAACGGCGAACAACCAGAGCCGCTTACTCACTACATCAAACAATTTCCATTAATGAAACATGTAAATGCATTGAAAAATAAAAAAGACGCATGTCCGATGAAATGGTTGTTGCTATCTGCTCCAATAACGAATCATTGGTTTAACTGAATAACTAAATAAAATAGATAGACCTTTCTCTTCGTCTCAGGTCGATGGATCTTCTCAATTGGAAGATCTCCTATATGGAGAATACACATTCCAGTTGACCGAGCTTAATTCTAATTATTTTGTTCCGAAGCAAAGATACCCACGGGGGCCGGTTCATCCTATTCAGATATTCACGACCAAGAGGTACTGGATTCTCTTTCGGAT
>CM073573.1:146835963-146838463 GCA_037074715.1 Magnolia kwangsiensis
CACTGCATCTTTGATGCACTGCTAGTACATCATCTGAGAATTATTAATTGGCTAGTTGTAAATAGCCCTAGGGTTGTGGAACAAAGAATTATCCTGGATCTACACCGAGGTATTGACAGTGATTCTCAAATATCGCAGAACAGAATGTGATACGACGAGATAGAATGTAATAGAAACAAAGACAGGGAACAGGTTACCTACTCCTAACGGTCAAAGCGAGCCCTTTAATTCTGAATTTTTTAATTAAGAATTCATCAAATCTCCCCAAGTAGGATTCGAACCTACGACCAGTCAGTTAACAGCCAACCGCTCTACCACTGAGCTACTGAGGAACAACGGGAGATTAGATCTCATAGAGTTTAACTCCCGTTCTCAACCCATGACCAATATGAGCCCGAAGCTTCCTTCGTAACTCCTGGAACTTCTTCGTAGTGGTTCCGTTCCATGCCTCATTTCATAGGGAACCTCAAAGTGGCTCTATTTCATTATATTCCATGCATATCCCAATTCCATTCATTTAATATCCCTTTGGTGTCATTGACATAAGAGATGTCATTCAATCGAAGAAGATGGTATCATTGACATAAGAGATGTCATTTCTAGTCTATCTGTTTTTATATATGGAAAGTTAAGAAATCATCATATAATAATCGAGAAATTGCAATAGAAAAAAGGGAGGTTTGTGATGATTTTGAAATCTTTTCTACTAGGTAATCTATTATCCTTATGCATGAAGATAATAAATTCGGTTGTTGTGGTTGGACTCTATTATGGATTTCTGACCACATTCTCCATAGGGCCCTCTTATCTCTTCCTTCTCCGAGCTCGGGTTATGGAAGAAGGAACCGAGAAGGAGGTATCAGCAACAACTGATTTTATTACGAGACAGCTCATGATGTTCATATCGATCTATTATGCGCCTCTGCATCTAGCATTGGATAGACCTCATACAATAACTATCCTAGTTCTACCGTATCTTTTGTTTCATTTCTTCTGGAACAATCACAAACACTTTTTTGATTATGGATCTACTACCAGAAATTCAATGCGTAATCTAAGCATTCAATGTGTATTCCTGAATAATCTCATTTTTCAATTATTCAACCATTTCATTTTACCAAGTTCAACGTTAGCCAGATTAGTCAACATTTATATGTTTCGATGCAACAACAAGATGTTATTTGTAACAAGTAGTTTTGTTGGTTGGTTAATTGGTCACATTTTCTTCATGAAATGGGTTGGATTGGTATTATTCTGGATACGACAAAATAATTCTATTAGATCTAATGTACTTATTCGATCTAATAAGTACCTTGTGTCAGAATTGAGAAATTCTATGGCTCGAATCTTTAGTATTCTTTTATTTATCACCTGTGTCTACTATTTAGGCAGAATACCGTCGCCTATTGTCACTAAGAAACTGAAAGAAACCTCAGAAACGGAGGAAACTGCGGAAGAAACAGATGTAGAAATAGAAACAACTTCCGAAACGAAGGGGACTAAACAGGAACAAGAGGCATCCACCGAAGAAGACCCTTCCCTTTATTCGGAAGAAAAGGAGGATCCGGACAAACTAGATGGGAATCAAGGGTATCAAGAAAATTGGAAGTTGAAAATACTTAAAGATAAAGAGGATAAAGACCTCTTCTGGTTTGAAAAACCTCTTGTGACTCTTCTTTTCGACTATAAACGATGGAATCGTCCATTGCAATATATAAAAAACGATCGCTTTGAAAAAACAGTAAGAAATGAAATGTCACAATATTTTTTTCACACATGTTTGTTATATTTATCAAAATATTTATCCATATATTCATATATGGATATATTAAGAAATGAAATTGTTAAACAGAATATTAAGTAGATCTACTTAATATATCCATAATAAATTAAGAAATGAAATTGTGAGCATATCAAAATATGGATATATTATGGATATATTAAGATTTCAATTCTTAAGGACTGGATAGCCATATACAAATATCTTTTTCCTAGCCTGAAAGATATGTGGATACATAAAATTAAGAAATGAGTAGTATTAATACTTAATATATCCATAATATATATTAAGTAGAAATGTATACATTTCTTAATATATCTTAATATATCCATAATATGGTAGTATCCATAATACTACCATATTATGGATATATATGGTAGTATTATGTAGAAAGATACCATATCTTAAAATCTTTTTTTTAATTGGATGGGTTGATTTCTTGATGAATCGTGAGATAAAAAAAATCTTTCTTATCAATTATTTGATAATCATTAGTCCCAGTCTTAGTATTTTTATTAATGTCGGTTCCAGTATCTATATCGGTCCAAGTCTCAATATCGATATTATTTCTAAGAAAAAAATTGAGAATTCTCCACTCCAAATATTTTCTATCCGAATTTTTCCCCGTATCAATAATAGACCCTTCCCCTAGATAATCATTAATAGCTATACCCCCGAGTACATAAAATGATTCGGGTTTAGGCATGTTGTAATTATATG
>CM073573.1:148093463-148345963 GCA_037074715.1 Magnolia kwangsiensis
AAAGAAGGTGAAAGATGATGGGAAGAGACAAAATTACCTATGGGATGCTTTGTACAAGAGCGGGAAGGCTTACATAAAGTGAGGGAAAGATCATTATGAGTATTAGGGTGAGAACTTATACCTGAACCACCAGTGAAAGCGGACGAATTGGTAAGTGGGTGATCCGTAGAAGTTTTAGTTCATCGATGATACACAAGAATAGGCTTTGGAATAGATGGGGGTGACACCACATCATTAATGGGACAAACAACTAGAAGATGTATAAAATCAGACTGTATAACCTCCCCCTAACTAGCAAAAGGATTGTTCGGAGATCTCCCCTTAGCAAAAAAGTATGGAATCTCTTCAAAGAAGGTGACATTTGCAAACAGATACCTTTTACAAGTAGAGGATCATAACAAATATACCCCCTTTGAGACCCAGCGTAACCTAAGAAAACACACGTTATGGCCCCAGGACTCAACGTATCATTGCTCCCATCAAGAATTTGAACGAAGCCTGTACACCCAAAAACTTTAGGGGGTAACGGGAATGGTTTGTCCTATGGGAGCAAGATTTCAAATGAAGACTTGTGTGACAATATTCGAAATAGAATGCGATTAATTAGGAAAACAACAGCAAGGCATCATCCTAAAGTCGTTTTGGAAGATCCATACCAAGTAGGAGCATATGAGTAACTTCAAGCAAGAGATGGTTCTTTTGCTCAGCTACACCATTTTGTTGAAGGGTATGAGGACATGTTATACGGGACAAGGTACCATGATCCTACAAGAAAGACAAAAAAACATTCAACATATACTCACTCCCATTATCAGCATGTAAAGTTTTAATGGGGCATTGAAATTGGTTGACCACTTCATTGTAAAAGAGCTTAAAAATATCAAAAACTTCACCTTTGGATTTTAAGAGATAAACTCAGGTCATCTATGTGCAATCATCAATAAATGTAACAAAATATTTATATATAAAAAAGTGAGGTAACTGGAGCTAGGCCGCAAACATCCGAGTAGACCAGCTCGAATAGCATGGGTTTCCTCTTAGATAAACTAGGAGGAAACATAGTCTGATGATATTTAAAGAGCTTGCAAGTTTCACAGTTCAAAGGTTTAGATACAAATATCGAAGGAAACAAAAGTTTTAACCTAAACACGAATGGATGCCTTAAACGACAATGCCATTGGGACACAAGCTCCTTATCTAAGGACAAGGCACTAGATGCTATTACATCTAGAGGTCCTGAAACACAGTGAGAGGGGAACAAAGTTATTGAACAATTTAAGGATTCCGTAAGAACTAACAGTTAAGAGATTGAGAGGGAAACTAGGAACATGCAAAACGAAGGACAAGTTCATAGTAGGAGAGAGCTTGATGGCATCAAATGCAGATACTGGAGTTTAGTTTCCATCATCAACAGTGACTGAGTGCAACTGGATAGAAGGGAGATAGGAGCTAAACATATGGGGCTTACAAGTCATGTGTGAGGTAACTCCAAAGTCAATGACCTAGGAAGGAGGAGAGGCCATATGAAGAGCAATATCTAACTGGGTTATAGTGGCTTTGGAAGAGTTAGGGACTTCATGCACATGTAATCACATCAAGGCATCATAAGCCTTAGAGACAAAAGAACATAATCACTTGAGGCAGACTTCTTTGCTGCAGTCGGATCTAAAGTCTGCTCAAAACTAATAGAGACACCACCAACCACGGATACACCTACCCAACATGGGCGACCAACAAGGTCTCATCAATAATTGACAGAGTGGTTAGTAACCCCATAGTGAGTGCAATAGCAAGGACCATCACGTCCACGTTCTCGTCCACTGCGGCCACAACTACCACATCCTCCTCAATCAACACCACGGCCCTTGCCTCGAGCACTCAATCCAGAATCACGTCCACGTCCTCGAGCACTCTGTAGGAACTCTAGTGTCATGTTGGAATACAGACCGATCCTCAACAACATATGCAGATTGATTCGAGGAAACAAAAGGAGAGGTGAATGATGTAGTGACTCTTTGACACATTGCATAGATAGTTGTTAAAGAGGGAAGTGGATTCATGACGATAATTTGTCTTCAAACACCATGATAATCAAGGTTGAGCCTAGAAAGAAATGCATACTTTGGGTTTCTTTACACTACTTCCAAACGTGCTCATAGTCTTAGAGGTGTACACGAGTCAAACCAAGTCGAGCTTGGCATAGCTGGACTCAGCTTAGCCACTAGCTGACCCCAGCTCGAGCTCAGCTCGGCTCGGCTCGGCTCGGCTAGGCTCGGACCTCAAGCCTGACTGGCCAGCTCGGCTTGGTTCAGTTAGCAACTCGGGCCAATTCGAGTCGAGTTCGAGCCAAGATCAAGCCTCTGCGGCATTTTCTCAAACACATGGAGTGCACCTTCAATTTCTCACGGAATGTAAAGCACCAGCATCAATTCACAGGTAGTAGGCAACAAAAAAATCAAGATACAAGGGTATTTGTTTCATATCCATACCTTCCTCGCCACTAGCCGACACTTCGTTGAGTCATTTCATCAAACACTTGCTGAGCAACATCAATATCAAAATAACCGAGTCACCGAATTGGTTCGATCAGAGTTGGGGTTAGATCCGAGTCAAGTTGAGCTCGAACTCGGCTCGAAAATTTTTCGAGCTAAAAAAATTAGCTCGACTCGGCTCGAACTCAGTTTCAAACCGAATCAAATCGAGCTTTTTCGAGTAGAGTCGAGCGAGCTAACTCAATTCGTGTACAACTCTATGAATGGTAAAGGTCCAACTCATGCCACATACCCTGAAGAACAAAGTACTCCTTTAGGGATCTTGTATCTTGTTGAAACCTGCCAATGTTTGAGAAGATGAGTCCCGAGGGTCAACAGATTGTTCTGGTAGCGCAAGACTGGGTGCAGCAGCAGCGGTCTGGGCTTTCTTTCTCCCTTTCGCCATTGTTGAATCACTGTAGATGATGGGAATGACTTCCGATGTCGTTCCCATAGACGGCGCCAAACTGTTGATGCATAAATCTAGTTAGCCCTTCTTAGACCTTCGAGTACCTGCACACGAAAAAGACAAAGGAGACCTTGGCTTCAGCAAGGGACCCTCTGACGCCTAAGTCATGCAAGGAATCTGGGTCTAGTAAAGTGTAGGGTTTTAGTGCATAGAGTTGTGTGTACCTTTCACCACCGGAGGTGCTCGGCGGTGGCGTGGATAGCGATCTCCCTATTTAGAGGGAATCGTATCCCGGGCGTGTCGTGATTGTCTTTTGAGATCTTCGATAGAGATCTCGGGCAGATGTCTTTAAAAAGATCTGAATGGTTGGGATCAAGAGAAGTATGCAATAGAAGGCCGAGGCCGAGGTGACCTACATAGTTGTCTCGAGGAGTAGTTCGCCGACCTGGATTCTCTAGTGAGCCGTGGTTGAGCTTAACAACGAGTAGATTGTCGACTTGCTGACCTGCCTCTAGGTGTCGTGTCCGAGCATCGAGGTCGAGCTTCTTTCCTTAATAGAAATGAAATGAAGTAGAGGATGATCACCCTCTTCATCTTATTGTACGGGATGGGGTTTCCGTGAGTGTAGCAGCTCAGAGTCTTGCCTCGTGCAGAGTCGTACCTCGGGAGCCCTTACCAAGAGATGTTCCAAGCAGCAGCTTGAAAATGGATGGGACCGTGAAAGGGATCCGCAGCTGATGGAAGCAGAGATACTTCAGCCATTGAGGAGCTCCTTGGTCGTGACTGGCACTGGTTGACTACACAATGAGCACAGATGTCCGAGCTGACCTCATACTTCTGACCAACTCATTTCACCCATAACACACCTCCCAACCTTCCGTGTGTGTGTATATATATATCTGTTATTCAAGGATCCGCTTCTATCTTACCTCTCGTTTAGCGACAACCAAGCTAACTCAGCCTGAAACTAACATGAGCATACTTTTCGCAACCCATTCACCAAAATAATGACCTTGCTTGGTTGACTCAGGGAAGTACTAAGTTGACTAGGCTAATTAGCAAATTACAGACCCACCCATGTTACATAATCTACTGCCTTCCTAAAATTGGACTAGTGGAACAAGTTTTTAATCAGAGAATCATAGACGATATTGTGTCGCAACAACACCTTGCATGTATCTTCCTCTTATGCCATTTCAATCCAGATTTTTTAGCAGTTCAGTCCTAGTATCATAAAGTTTTACATTTGTGCCCCCATCTAAGATCCTCACAGGTTGACACCACCTCAAGATAAACAACACTTACTAGTTGCAGAAGCCACCAATCACCTTTCCAAACTCTTGCGCATTTCTTTAACAGCCTTCCACCTTCATTGGCTTTGAGCCCCTCACCTCTTCTACCCATGGAACTTTGTTCCTACCTTCTCCTTCCATTATTGTATTCTTACTATTTCAGGTCTCCTTAACCCTCTTTCCCACTATGTTATTGTTAATCACAACAACTGTGTGAAGCCAGGGTATCAATTCACTATATATAATGGAACCTTCTGTTCAATTGGAAGTAGAATGAGGGTTTCTCCCCATGTAGTGTACAAATTCTCATGGTTCAAATCTCAGGTAACCATTCCGTTATCATAAGAGAAATATGAAAACATATTATTTATTTATACAATAAATCCTTATGCCATCTTTTTTCCAACTCACTTCATTCCTCTGCTCAGTCCATGCCCTACCTCCCATCCTTTCCTCTGATGGGTCAAATTTCCATCCCTTGTAGAACTCACCAGCTTGAACTGAACTTTCTTTACAATAGTCTCTCTACCCCCATACTTCATTTTCCTGCTTCAATTGGCATGTTCTGTGTCATCATCCCCAAACCTCACAAATGTCAATCCCCTTGTTTTCCTTTTTCCCCAGTCCATCACAATATTCCAATTAATAATGATCTCCACCTCCCTAAACTTGTGTAGTTCCACCATAGTTATCACCTCTGATAGGTTGGATACAAACAGAAATCCATTTCCTCCATACGTCTCCCAAGGAATCATGTTTTATGTTCAAATGAAACATGTCTAACCAAGAACAAGCTAAGATAGACAAGCCCCAAAAGTTTTCCATTTTGAAATTGGTTCAAGCAGGCTTTGATTAAATCAAATTACACAAATTTCATACTTCCGACATGACCAAAATTATTTTAGGCTCTTCTTGTATAAAATCAGGTCAAGTAAGTCATATGATCAGCTATGTTACCCTAAAGAGTAAGGAACAAGCATAGCTGATAATAAAATTTTCATGCATGCTTTTGTAAAGCACAAACAACCATTTGATTTTAAAGCTTAATGAAATTCCCAAATTGTAAACTACTCCAAACTCTATTTTCAAAAGGCTGAGATAGCAGTCAAGTTCCCATTATGACTATGATGGTACAAGGAAAAGCAGAAAACATAAGAACAAAACAAGCTTATTTCCAACAGAATGGTTTAGTGTAACAAATTCAAGAGAGCTTGCAATATTAAAATTTATCACTAACCATCTGGACTTCCCAAAGGAGGAACACCGTGCCCACCAGCACCCATACGAAGAATAATAGTAATTGCAGGATTAATAAACGCATGTTGGGTCCTTTTTATCTGCATCATTACAAGAGTAAGATTTTTCAATGCTTCCAAATAATCAAGCAGTTGACAACGTTTAACTCAGTGAAATGAGTACACACCTCATGAATATCTTCAAAACGAAGAATAACCTATCAAAGGAAAATAGAACACTCTTAAACAAAGAAATGTATGCAGAAGCACTCTATGAGAAGAGTGTCAAAACCATGAATCAATAATTGAGCATCCACTTATACGGTAAAAATGTATTGCTAAAAATTAAGACAAGTGAAAGATATATAGTTTGATTTACAAGTGTCCACTTTGATATTAATATCAAATTAAGAATACAATAGAAAAGGTAAATGAAACATCACATGGAGAACAGGACATTACATGAAACAGTTACTAGAAAAGTTTGCAAGACCCCTTGCCCAATCATGTGGTTTTTCTAGAACTCTTAGAGGAGGATATCAGAGAAGAATGACTAAATGATGGTTGTCTCATGGCATATCACAGGGAAAGGTTTTCCATGGAAATCCTTGATTAGATATGACCATTCCATGCAATGAAAAGCTATATTAACAGACACTAAAGAAAACATACACACAACCTCCTGTATACCATTGAAAGAGAACCCAATGCCAACACTGGAATTCCTCCCCAAGCAAAATTTTGAAAAAGAAAAGGAAAGAAATGAAAAAGAAAAAGAAAAAGAAAAAAAGGAGGAGGAGGAGAAGATTGCCAACAACACATGAAGTTGTCAAAAGTGATGTGATATGAATGAAAAAATCCTCAGGTTTGGTAATTTCAGATCCTCGCATCATTATCTAAGCCTTATTGCAACAAAATGGGGTCATACAAGAATCCTGTTTCACCATTACATTCAATGTCAGAGACAGAGACCAACAACCTGACAGGACCTAGCCATCAATCCTATCAAAGGAACTAGCGTCAGTAAGTGAATGAAGGCTCCAATTATTGGTATCATATTAGCTGACACAGGAGTATCGGATATGCATTGGCCAGTACCAACACGTGCAATGGGGAAAACAGGCTAGTTCAGATATCAGCAGGTGTATTGGTGTCATTTTGCCCCTGCGTATCGTGACGTGGCCCAATACACGTACAAGAGACAATTTTTCTTTCTTCACATTTTTTTTTCCTCAAATTTTGTGTATTTTCTTTTGTTTCCAGCATATACGAAAGCTAGTCATTTTGGTACTAGCTTTATGCCTATTTTGGAAATCAAAACACAAGATTTGAGCGTTCTTAATAAATCAAAGCAGAGAGGAACTCATCTGATAGTCATGTCTATAATAGAAAATACCAATTAGATTTGTGCACACTAAACAAATAAATAAATAGATTTTTTTTTTATTAAGAAAAATACACTGTGTATGTGGGTAGGTGTGTGTCAAGTCATGGTCTTGTAATCTTAAATTAGTAATGGGCAGAACAAAGCAGAGTTTGTCATGGCAGTAATGGAATGAATGCTGGTTATTCAACAATAATTCTACCGTGGAACATTAGAGGTCTGAGATCTGCTATGAAAAGAATTGTGGTTAGAGAGGTGATGGGGACATCATGTGCACACACACGCCCCCCACCCTACGCACGTACTCAAGGAGGAAGAAGGCCTCACTATCAATCTGGATCGACGACGACATCTATGGAGGACCTCTTAGGTAGGGGGCTGCACTATGGATCATTGGAGTGAACCCGATTATCATGTAGATCCCACAATTGGATCTCATGATCGTGGCCCACTACCCCAGATGATCTAGGATTTTGAGTTTTGGTTATTATTGTTATTAGAAACATCATGAACAGTTTTGATTGCGTTGATTAGTTGTTATTTTTGTTACTTCGTTTCTAAGTATTAGTGTGCGCACATGTCGCGACTTTTGGGGTTTAGAGTTTTCTTATAAGTAGGCAACCTCATGTAGGTTTTTTTTCATTGAATATTATGAATAAAATTCTGCGTTTTCCTGCTTCTCTAATTATCTGAGTTGTAGAAATCCAATTGGGTGCGAAACCCTCCATTCTTCGAAGGGCGAATTACCATGGTGCGAAGCCGCACTCATCCCAAATCGCCCCCATCTCCTACCCTCCATATTCATCATCTTTTACAGCCATCCCATCATCAAATCCACCCACGTTTGCAGCTAATCTTTCCCCTACAGCAGATTTCCAGAATCTGGCCCGGTAGGAGGGCTGAAACTTCGATAGAGCATCACGCAGGGATCGTACATCAGATCGGCCCGAAACTTGGGGGGTTTGTAGCCTAGCCCTGGCCGACCAGACCCAAGGAGGAGATTTTTGGGTTCATGGGCCCCACGCATGTGCGGACAGCCCTCAGCGCACGTGCGTCAAGCTCGGCCTGCTGCCTACACACGCGAGCTGGGTTTAGGTTCATTCTCTCCTCTCTTTCACTCCTCTCTTACCAAATTCCCTTAACCCTAACCCTAGATTGTCTTAAATTCCAATTTCTTTACCCCTTTTTCTAACCCTAGGGTTTTCCGAATTGAAACTTGTGAATCCCTTGGATTGGGGAAATATTTATGTGCATGTGTGGAAGAATTTACTCTCCTTTAAACAGTTTTTGCTCTATAACTTTATTTGATTCAGCCCTAACATGTGTAGGCCTGGACCTGCATAGACTTCCCTTATTGAATGCTTGCCATTTTTGGTGGGATGTGGAATTTTGTGTGATTGTTTCTGAACTAGTCTGATCTAAGACCTGGAATCTTGCAAAACATATTTAAATTTTCATGTCCTGCATCAAGAGGGGCAAGAGAAAAAAAGGTGGATGTCATTGTGGTTTAAGAAACCAAGGGTGAGTTTTTGGATGTTGAAATCAGAGAGTTATGGGGTTGTCTTGATTTTGGATGGGATTGTATAGAGTTAGAAGGAAGATTTGGCGGAATTGTGGGCATTTAGGATCAGCATTCTCCCAAAAAGATTGATGCGGAAATGGGTAGATGGTCTGCAACATTCCTTTTTAATCAATTGTGGGAGGTAATTCATGGAGTTTGGCTTCGCTTTATAGGACAAATTATCCAGGCTTAAGATAAGATCTTTGGGATGAGCTTTTTGTATTATTTATTTTTAATTATATATATATATATATATATATATAAAGAAAGTGGGCTCATGCCACTGAGATTTCATTGATATGAGAAAATTTACAGCCTTTCAGGTGGGTCCCAACAAAAAGATTTCGGACCGCACTTATCATATGAACACAACCTAGGCTAGACACTAGGATCGGATGAAAGCATCCTAGAGGCCCTCCCCTCGAAAGCAAAAAAAGAACTCGTCTTTGAGGCTATCAGAAAATTAAGATCCTCTTCAAGAGCACCTGATGGATCCAAGACCGGCCTTTTCCAGAACCAAGGCGCCTCCAATCAGCCTCGGGAGTTCAGATCGGCATCAGTAGAGTTTGTCGAATCTTTGGGAGGAGCTTGACAGGGTTCTAAGCCGTTGGAATGTTCCCTACTATATGGTTGGAGACTTTAATGTCATCAAATTCAGCCGTAAGAAGTTGGGAGGTTCAAAGGCTTCAACAACTTTATTGATTCTTAGGGTTTGATTGATATACCTCTTCAAGGTGTGAAATTTATGATTCCCCTCCTTGGGATTACCAAATGCATGTGGTTTGTGGGTGATTGAGTGCGTCCATTGGGATTAGTCTTGCCTTAAAATAGGCCGGGGACACCCTATCGTCATTTTAAAAAAAAGGTGTGAAATTTACCTGGTTTAACAAATAAGAGTCCATCGTGATGCGCCATCTAGATCACTTTCTGAATTTGGCCTAGTGGGAAGGTGTGTTTCTGGAGGCCAAACGGTAACCAGAAAGCGGTCTTGAATATCGTATCTAATCATAGGATTAGTCTCGTCTTAAAATAGGTCGAGGACACCCTATCGTCATTTAAAAAAAGGTGTGAAATTTACCTGTTCTAACAAACAAGAGTTCGTCGTGATGTGCCATCTAGACCACTTTCTAATTTTGGCCTTGTGGGAAGGGGTGTTTCTGGAGGCTAAACAGTAACCAGAAAGCGGTCTTGAATATCATATCTGATCATAGTCCCCTCTTGCTTTCCTTTAGTCTCAAATCTTGGTGTCGTTTGCCTTTCTGTTTCAAATAAATGTGGATGGAGCAACCTAACTTTGTTGATGTTGTAAGGGATGGCGGGTTTCATTACAAATCTCAGGTCGGCTTCTTTCTGCCTATTGGTCAAGTTGCTTTTTTTGAAGGAGAAATTAATTTCTTAGAATAAAAATGTCTTTGGGGATCTAAAGATAGCTGAGCTAAATTTACAAGAGGAATAGGTTGCATTAGATAAAATTGAAGAAGACTCGGGTTCTTTGTCTGCAGCAAATCTATCAAGAAAAGAGGTGATCTTTGAAGAGTTGGAAGAGCTACTAAGGAGAACTTTTCTGGAATAAGTCTCGCGATAAATGAATAAAAGGAGATAGCAATTCAGCCAATTTTCATAAGATAGCAAATGCCCAAAGAGTCAATCGCATCTCAGTTACCAGAAGAGGGGATTAAACTTGGACCAAAAAGAAGACATTTGCAAATGAATCAGTAGCATCTTTAGTGAAGTGTTCTCCAAAGAATTTCCTTGTTGTCTTTTGATTGGGGGTGTAGTGTTCGACACAATCACCCAGTCAAGCGCTTATGCTAGACAATAATTTCTATTGAAGAAGTTAAGGTGCTTGCCTTTTGCAGGTAATGAGATCATTTTCCCGACTTAATGTTGTTTTAGAGACTATGGGATTTGCTTGAGGATATTTTGGCAATCTTTGGAGATTTTATGCTAGTCATTGACAAATCACTTGTGCATCTTCCATTTCTTTGATTTCGAAGAAAGAGTGAGCAGGAGTAAACGATTTCAGACCAATTAGTTTAATTAGTAGTAGCCAAAAGCCTATTGTTGAGATCCTTGTCTCTCATCTTAAGAAGGTGATCAATAGCATTATACCTGATTCTCAAAGCACTTTCCTTCCGAGAATATCAGTTTTAGATGGGCCGGTAATTAATTGATAGACGACTACAAGAAGAAAGGGTATGAAGGTGACAGGTTTTTCATTCAAAGTTGATTTGGAAAGAGCTTACAATTGCGTCAACTTGAAGCTTTTGATTTATCTATTGGATTTTATGGGATTTGAATCAAAGTGGCAGCGTTGGATAAGACTTTATCTTCTCCTTGATTTTCAATCTCAGTAAATAGATCTCCAAAAGGTTCCTTCAAGGCCAGCTGCCCTGCTGCATCACCCATCAAGCAACCCTCTTTCTCTCATCCTTCTCTCTATTGTGGTTGAATCTTTTCCTGGGTTCATAGAAAAGATGGTATTGACTGGTATCATTAAGGAGATGTAGTTAATCGTAATATTTTTCTCTCATTTTCAATATGATGATGACATCTCCTACTCAGAGATGGATCAATTATCGAAGCTCAAAATTTAGAAATATTCTCATTGGTTTTGAAGTGGTCTCAAGCCTTAAAAAAGTTAAATCTTACCAAAAGTAGAGCATATTGGGCATTTTAATTTAAACCCGGTGTCAGAATCTGACATACCAAAGGAAATTGGGTGTGGACTGTAGAATCACCACTTCTACATGATAATTTGCATGCACAATATGCTATGTAGCTCACATTACAAGTTATTTTTCACTACAACATTAAAATCAATTAATTTTCAAGAATTTGCTATATTTTATATTTTCAATAAAAATTAGTTAATCTTTTCAATGCTTTTAGGAAAAATAATGTAAGTAATAGAACTAAATCAGTTTCGTTGCTCCTTTACCTTTATACTTAATGATTAACCTTTCCTATTACTTTAGGTTGCAGTTGGTTGCACCAAATATCATGAAATTTGTTAAATTGCACTCCTAATCAGTCTAATTTGGTGCAAAATTAAAGAGATTGGTGCAAATAGGCGCATCCTTGATTAAAATTCTAGAAGTAGCATATAGCACAAGTTCGTAACACAATATGTAGCTTATGCCTCATGCTTCAAAGGAATCAAAACTACACTACACACTATTTGCTATTTAAAACACTGTGCATAGTTTAAGACCCTATACAAAGGAAACTTATTATTTGTACTTGTTTTTGTGGTTTTTTGAGTTCTAATTTTGTAATCATGTCTCTTTTAACATCTAGAGAAGCACCATAGAAAAATTCCATCATTTTCCCAATGTTTCGCTAACGTTTCTCTCAAACATCAATACATTCCCCGATAAATGAGATAATTCCCATGCAATCCGTTATGTTTTTGTATCCCAAGGTTGTGAACATGCATCAATACAAGTACTGGTATCACAGAAGTGAACAGGCCTTTATATCTCTAAATATTTGTAGGTCTTGCTGTCAACAAACAGTTATGTAACAGTAACGGAGGTAATCGTTACACGTTACAGGATAATAACAGTAGTTACGGAAAAATTTACCTGTAATGGATTGTATTGGTCTGTTACAGGGCTGAAATAGGCTTTTCTTTTCTTTTTCTTTTTTTAAGTCGTAATGGTCGTAACAGGGCCATTACGGCCCGTATCGTAACAGTAACCAACATTCGAAATATCGGTATCGCGTTACGTATTGTACCCTTGGAATACAGATATGTATCGGTTATCGTATGGGATATATCGGTTGTATCACGAAATGTATTGTTGTTGTTGGAAACATGGGGAAACATTGGAAATTGGTCGAATTTGTCAACGAAATTTCAGTGATTGTTAAAAAAGACATCAATACAAACTTACAAATCAAAATATTACAAAAAAACAAGTGCAAAATAATATGTTTTCTTTGTATGGGGTCCTAATCTATGCGTTGTCTAACTGGATTGATGCAAGTATATTCAAAGTCTACTCATATAATTTATAAATGTAAGAAGATGTGTGGAAACACAAGTAATACATTCAAAAGCAAAAGAAGAATCACTAGATTAGGTTACATAATGTTTGATTTTGATTTTTTTTCAATTTTTCGCAACTCAGTCCTCCAAATCTCGAAATCGAAGTTACCAAACCATGATTTTTCATGCCATACAAAACATGAACAATCATGGATTTGTAACAATTTGACATTGATTAAACATGATTTAGAGGGGGGGAAAAAGGATCAAATTTTTTTTTAAAAAATGCTCACTGGATCAAACGTGTGGGATATATCCCACTACTTGTGTGTTTCGTATCGTACAGGTGGGATACAAGATATATCGTGGGATATATTGTCCGATATCATCGATATTTAAAACGCTGACAGTAACAACGGTGGCTGTTACAACCACCATTACCATTATGGAATACCTTACTCTGAACCTACTCAATGTTCCCCTTCTGTTTTTTCTTTTTTAATGGAAGAATACTATTAGCACTAAGACTCAAACAACAACAAAAGATGAAGCCCAAACAACAACAGATCAAATGGCTAAAAAAATACAGAATACCATTCCAAACTGATTGGACATTAAACTTGCCTAAGGTCAACAATGGCCAACTCTCCGCGCTCAACTCCTTGCTTTGCAAGAATATCCACATTTGAATTTGATAATCTAAGCCCATGAGAGAAGCAAGGAGGAGGGGGTTACTTGTTTCCCTTCTTTAGAGCCTTCTTTGGAATTTGATGCACATGACTATACCATCTCAACATGTCCACCATCATTTTCACTTATTGGGACTTCTAGGTTGCTTCAGATGGCCTCATTATCAATTCTGCCCTTCCTGTTGTTCCAGATATCCATCCCAATATTCACAGATATGCACTCCATCTCAACTCATTATATTATGCATTCTAACTGGAAAAAAAAAAAAAAAAGCGGCCACATATAGCATGGTTGCTCCATCTTATAAACATTTTTCTCAAATTTCATACGCATGTGTAGATCCCACAACACTCCATAGGCACTTCATCCATTATACTCCAATTCTATTGGAAACATCCTTGGCAATCTCCCATCCTTTTGAATAATTGAGCTATAATAATGAAAAATATCATTTTGAAGGAACAAAACATGACACTTTGGAAACATCTTCATCAATGTCAGTGAAACTATTTCCCAAATTTCCTTTTTATAAAGAACCAAATAGACGAGAGTCACCTTAATTTTCTCCACACTTTGGAAAGCAAATTCTTCACATCTCATAAGATTACATTGTTCCTTCACTCCAATACCCCAAAATATAGGCATATGGAATGCATCTCCAAAGTCATTTCTGATGTGGTCAGAACTGTAATTCTACAATGAGAATATTTCAATTCCCTCGTATGGAAAGACTGAGCCAATACCAAAGAGGTTAATAAAGAGCTCCAACTGTAGGATCATCCAACCTTGTAAATGGCCACATGCAAGTATTTTGTCGATTGCTACCAATTAACAAATTATCATCCATCCACACTCCCATATACAAACCCTCCTACAGGATGTAGATGCCATAGAGGAAATGAAGAATCTCTACAAGGAGAGGTATTTCCTCATCTTTCAAATGTGTTCTGAAAACTGCATTCCATACTGCATTTGCAAGAAAATCTTCTTCTTTATAAAATAAAATTAAAAAAAAAAAAAAAAAAAAAAGACGTGACAAGCAAATCTTCAGTGCCAATGATCCAGAATAATGATGATCTCTCCTCCACCCTTTATGTCCCCATACCTAGCCACAATTACCTTCCCTGAAAGAGCATCCTGTATGTACCCAAATTCCCCATTCCCCAAAGCCACTTTCCTGAAAGGGCATCATTTCTTCAACAGACACTACCAATACTTCAGAGGAATGAACGAGGATGTACGTGGTTTTTTTTTTTTTTTTACCTTACAAGAGGAAGTCGTGTTTGATCATATATCATATTTTAATCCAAATAGCTGGGTTCTTATATAGGGACGTGAAATAGATGGGGTGATTTTTCTTGGTTCAAATAAATGAGATGCAAATGAGGAATCTAGAACTAGATAGCATATGCTGCCTAACAAAATATAAACGAAATACGTATAGCATCTTTTGTTTCACAATTCCAAATTCACAGTTTCCAATGCATAAAAGATCGAGCTCAAAATAATTTATGAGTTCTTACACGCATCCTTATATGGTTCAAGTCAGCCAAACCCATCTAACCGACCAACAAAAGAACTTTCTTCCAGCATGTAAGTACAAAAGAAACATAGCTGAACAAAAACAAGAAATAGGCATCTATGAATGGGCAGGATGGCTAACCTTCATTTGCTTAGAAAACACATTAGAATGGAAGCAAATATGCCATGCAGAGACATACATGCGACCATGATACAAGAATGATCTCTCAAGTGCACATGAATAACTATGGACAACAACCTGAAATAAGAATTTCCATGCATCAGACCGCTGGTTGGATGACTAAAATGTCTCTCTTTCAACAGTTTCATGACACTTGCCTCATCTGGGGGAAGATTAAAAATGGTTTGTAAAGGCCCTGGTTTTTGATGAACTACTGTGGGACCTTGTTTATCCGAAGAAATCCTTCTCCGAGCATTGGCTCCAGCAAAACCATTCGCCCTAAAAAGAAATCTCAGTATCAACCACAAACAAAGGGCAGCAATCATGATAAACATAAAAAAATGCTGAAGGTTCAGTTAGAAATTGTAAGAGAAAATTTAGATTTTCCTAGATCATAACACAAAGTCGAGTCCCAAACTCAAATACCAGAGGTCATCACCACTATGGTAAGACCAGATTTTCTCTATTTACCTCAATATGATAACAATTTGATAATTTATTTATTGAAAGATGCATATTTGACGCACAAAATAAATCAACATGCACTGCTATCAAGACAAAAATTTTACCCGTCGCCAATGAACAATCAAAATCCATGCACATGCGCAAATGAAACTGCTTCCCACCCACGACACCCAATCATGTGAATAAATGGATATGAAATAAGGTGAATATAAATGAGGAGAACTTCTGCCTATTCATTCCTTCTAAGTTTCACCATTATGAGAATTGTATAAGGTACATGAACAAACTTTTAGGGTGAATATAAATGAGGTGAGGATTTCAATGATCATTCCTCTGGTTATGTCTCACCTCCATTTACTTCAACTTCATGAGAATTTTATAAGGTACATGTGCAAACTTTTAAGGGTGAATATAAATGAGGAGAGCATTTGAATGATCACTCCTCAGGTTATTTGAAGTCTCACCTCCATTTACTTCAACTTATTTATTCCTCAGGGTTATTCCGTCCCTCCCTGCCCTACAATGACTCTCCAGCTTACTTCAACTTCGACTTATTTCTTCCTTCAGGTAATTCCTTCCCTCCCTCCATTTACTTCTTCAACCCAAAATGAATATCTGTGGTGGTCAATTACTGTACCCCTATAAGGTTACTATCCTCCTATTGCATAGCCTCCACATGGAAGGCATCGACAAGATTTGAACCATTCCTTTAGTGTGTCCAACCATGAATAAGCCAAAACCAAAAATCACACAGATTGGACAATCCTAGTTTTACAGTCACTGTTACGAAAATGGACACTAAGACAAATTTTGTAATTCAACAGGAAAAGTTAACGAATTAGACATTTAGGATTGTATCATCAGACAGTTAAGGGAATTTTGTCAGTGGCCAATCCATGGTGGGGCCACAGGATGAGTGATTCATTATAGGCATTTGCAACTATGCTACATGATTGTGGAAACCACTGTTTATCCCTAAAATTTTGGTCAACTTCAAAAAGCGGCAGTTGAACTAAACATATTCACCCATGTAATGTTTCACATTCATCAGGAAAAATTCACTAATTTGACATTTAAGTTTCTATCATCAGATGGTAAAGGGAATTTTTGGTAGTGGCCAATCCATGGTGGGGCCACAGGATGAGTGATTTATTTCATCATAAACATTTGCCAGTATGCTACATGATTGAGGAAACAATGGTTTTAGCCCTACAGTTTTGGTTGACTTCGAAAAAGGCAGTTGACATAAACATATCACCCATGTACCCTTCCTCATTGGGACCTACAACAAGGCACCCATTTGCTTGTAACTTTTTAAATAAACAAATAAAAGAAAGGTGGTTTTGGAAAATTTACGATTCAAGGAGATCTTTACTCTATTCCAACGTTAATCCTAAGTTGCAAACATTGGTGAAATGAACTTCTTTCTTGTAGGACAAGACTCCCATGGCATGTGACAACCATTTTGGTGGGAACTCGTCTTCCTCACATATCGTACAGGTATTCAGACCATTCAAATTGTGGGGCATATTGTGGATAGTCCATAACCTGACAATCAATCTTATTGAGCAATCCTAAGCATCGTTTTGGAAAAATGATACGGTACAGGCTTCAAATATTGGTATTGGCCTTGTATTGGTTGGATTTTTTTTTAGGCAAAAGATTACGGAAAATATCAAAGGAAAAAAGAAAAAGAAAAGGCAAACTGAGATAATAAAAGATCTATCATCTTTTCGATGTTTTGAACATGTATTCAAATCTATGTCGGACCATTCTCAGTAAGAATGTTGTCTATCAGGTTGACCTGTTTAAACTCAACCAATCCCTAATTGAACACAAATCAAGTATGATTTGGTATATTACGGCCTATTATACTGAAATACAACAAAAGGAAGATGAACTCTTTTTTTCTATTTTTTTTCCCATAATGGTCCATTCCATTTCAATTCTTTTAATCCTGCTGAAGTCTTTTATTTTGATCCCCAAAATAGGTTTCGATCTAGTCCAAAATGACTTTCTAAGCTTTTGCTATGGTTGAAATGAAAAAGAAGAGGAAAATTGAGAATATTTTGAAAAAGAAATTTTCAAATTTGTGCCTTCGTGGCAATATCAGCACGTGTCAGCCCACATCAAACATGTATCGATGTTGATACACCCTGTATCAGCCAATACAAGCCAACATGGCCCTTTTTTTTTCCCCGAGGCCAATACGACCATGTATCACATATTGTAAAAAGCCAATATGGATATGATATGAACATGTTGTCAAAATCCTACAATTTACGATATACGAGTTTAGTCAAATCTTAAGAAAATGATTTGAATCCCAATCTTGAATCCCTTTTTATATGAATACTACGATTCTATGATTTGAATCCTATGATTTACAATTCAAATCATACTTGTTCTCTTCTATTTTAAGCTTCACTTGGTTTCATTTTATGTTTTTAAATTGGTGGGAGCTTTAAGAATCGTTTAGAAAATGTAAATTATTTTATTTGTTCTTTGTAAGTGATCAAATAATATATATTCTCTTCAAAATTAAATCATGTAGCTTTTTTTGTGATTTCTTACTTCTTCAACTAGTTGAAACACCAAATAAATGTACGACTTACCTGTAACATTTTTATGGATGGTAACGATCATTCTCACTTTTATGTATTTTGGAATGATGTTTAGAAATTAAAAAATTCTTCTTTACTCGGTCTACAAAGTATCAAAGGCCTCTTTTCCACCGTGATTAACAAGAACATAAATCATTAAATGACCCTTGTATTTTTTAAAGGAAATTTCTTGGAAGACAAAAAATAAAGGAATAAAAATCCTTTAAAACTATCATGATATGGTATTACTTGGTGCACATTGATGGCAAAAGGAAGATGTGTTTCTAAAAAAATCTGATTTATTTATATTTTTCATATTTTTTTCCAATTTTTAAAGAAAATTAAAAAAAAAAAAAATCTTACGATACATTTTGTGATTCAATACGATTCAACCCCTACTACGATTTGCGGTATGATAACGATTTTGACAACATTGGATCTGATATGGATGACTCAGTCATGCATCACAACCATTCAATAAGTGGCTATAACGGATGGTTAAAAGTAAAATAGTAAGCGATCCAAAATTTCCAAATTCAATGATTAAAGTTGGATGGTTACTACCACACCTCAATGTGATTTGGGATTATGCTCCATCCACCATTGAATTCATAATTTGGACAGTTGAGACTACCTTACAATTATGCCATGTGTATGACTTCATAATTTGGACGGTTGAGGCTACAACTATGCCATTCGTATGATGGATGAGGCCCCCACCATTTTAAAATGGTAGTTTACTATCATAGGAATCTAGAGTTTTCTCGTATTATGGAGAAGAGACCACCTACAGGCGGTGACACAGTGGTGCCATACCATCTTTCCGGCCAACGTGCCCCTTGTGTAGAACATTCGTACCAAGAAAATCATAGGCCCTACCTACAAGCGGTGACACAATGGTGCCATACCATCTTTTCGGCCAATGTGCTCCTTGTGTAGAACATTCGTACCAGGAAAATCATAGGCCCTATCATGAAGATCGCCTTGCACAAAAATCAGGTAGATTCACTCAACAGATGGGCCACAATGTTGAGATGAATGGACAACCAATGGTTTAAATCAACATACAAGGTTCACCCATTGGGTGACTAGATCAACCTAATTTCAGAGAAGAGTGATTGTCATGGTGGACACTACAGCTTTCATGGTACAAATATCTCATGCAAGTGGCATTTAGCAGAAAAGAAGGTTCTGCAACATCAAGTTGGGTTTCTGTTACCTATAGATGATCAATTATGATATTATCACACTAGGTGCTTCACAGAGATCATACATGGTACAAGAAAGCCCATCTACACAAAACCCCATGTGTTGTCATGGCTAACAAATAAATTATCCAAATCATCCATTGGGTGGGGCCCATCACAAGTATACCTTGGCACTATGGGTGCAAATGCACCAGATCAGGTCGGGAGTGGGTGTGTTTGGTTGGGCGCAACCTAACCCAATTAAGATTGGGTCGAAATTTTGGGCCAGACAACCCATTAAAATTCGAGTCAGATCCAGATCAGATCGAAGTAAAAATGGCCAACCCATTAGTTTAGTGAGTCAAGTCTGGGATAGGTATAGAAATTACAATTTTGAGTTTTCACATAAATGTTTCATACCATCCAATTAGTGATGACTATCCATTTTAATGATAAAAGATAAAATGGTCAATGGTCCAAATTCAGTAAGTAAAATCAAACAGTCAGGTTAGTTCAATTAATGTGATTTTTGGCATATTCTCCATTTTGCATGGCCCATCTTGGACCATGCAAATTATTAGATGGTCAAGGTAGTTCAATAAATGTGATTTTTACGATATTCTCCATCATGCATGGCCCAAGATCGTCACACAAGTAGTGGATGGGTAACTGAGTTTTTAGGAAAGGTGGTGAACTATTGCCCAAGATCGTCACACAAGTAGTGGATGGGTAACTGAGTTTTTAGGAAAGGTGGTGAACTATTGCTATAGTCTAGCTGAAAGGAAAACAAAAAACCCGCGTACATAGTTGAACTATTTTTCTTTAGTCTAGGTCAAGTCTAGGTCTAGGTCTAGGTCTAGGTCAGGTTTGGGTTGGGTCCATTTTAGTATACTCAAATTGGACCCATTTAAAACTTAGTCGGATTTGGGTGGGGTCAAGTTGATATTGAGAGGACCTAGACCCGACCCATTTAGTAATTCGGGTCAAAATTTTGGACCAAAACCCACCCCATGGGTCTAGAGTTTGGACCAAGACCCACTAGTTCGCAGGTCGGGTCCAATGGCCCATTAGGTTGACCTGACTCATTTTGCACTCCAATTTGGAGCAATAATTAGACGAGTCCACTTCCCAAGTCAACCAATAGTTACAGCACAAATGGATGGCTGAAAAAATTGGGAATGTTTTTCAAACATTATTATAAGTTTATAACACACCTGAAGAATGGATCAACCTGATGTTGTGTCTAGATCATTTAAATGGTCAAACCCATCCATGTTATGCCATAATGGCCATTGCAGGGCCTTAAAAGCCGTTACGTAAAGGTAACGGTGGCATCTGTTACGTAAAGGTAACAGTAGCAACTGTCATGTAAAGGTAACAGTGGCAACCGTTACATGTTACGGGGTCGTAATGGCTGTTTATGAAAAAAAATGACCCATAACGGTCCATTACAAGGCATATACAAGTTTTTCAGTTTTTTTTTTTCAATAAAAAAGGAGACCGTAATGGCTGTTATGGGCACCATAACAGCCATTACGGCTCGTATCGTACAGGTAAAGGTGGTGGCCATTATGGCCACCGTTACCATTATGGAATACCTTGGACCCATCTGATGGACAGCTAGGATATGCTAGACCAACACATGTAGTGGCATGGGGATGCTTAGCAATCCCCCGAAAATGATTTTTAAAAAAAATAATTTGAAAGATACACCGAAAATGAATTCTTGCTCTCGAATATAGGATAAAATTGGGAAGAAATTAAAAAGAAGTGTTGGCATGCATAGGTTCAAGGGTTACAAAGTAACGTCCACTTTGACATCTCTCTTTTTCACTTTTTGTGGCCACATGCCACTCATTAATTGGTCCTAAGCTGGTTGGAGTTTTAGCTTTCAATTTTGGTTAATAAGAGTTTTGGATGGGTAGGGAATTTGGATGGAAACATTTAGACCCAATTTTACAACTCTCTACAGAATACGGAAGGATAGCAAGAGAGAAGAGAGAAAGATGTGGGCATGTGTCATCCCATTGTGAGAGACCGCCCCATATATAGATTACATTGCTTACATTACAACTTCAAAATGTATGCAGCACAACTATACATATTCCAAATATGGATGATTCTTATCTACAAAGGAAAAAAAAAGTACAATATGGTATACAAGGAATGTGCACTCTCTTTTATAATATGATGCTCCATAGGAGTACTTTTCAATGTGCCTCTTTAACAAGTAAATTCACATTCCCAACAGTGCACTGATTTCCATATATAAACCATGATTCAAAAACCCAAAAACTCAACTCAACTTGAATGCCATCTGGTCAAATTGACTTAAAGATAAGGCCCTAAATTCGAGCTCTAAAAGTAAAAACTCGATAGTTAGGTAATTTTAAAATATAAATGCATTAATTAATAAAAATATGAAAAGAAATTAGAAAACAAAGGAAAAAAAATAAAAATCAACTCCACTTAACTCAATAAGACTTGACGAGACTCGAAAAAAAGTGATCTACTCAAGTTTCTCATCAAGCCAACTTGAAATCCAATCGAATAAACTCAGTTGAGTTTTGAGTCGATTAGACAAGTTTTAAAACTATGTTATGGATATATACATTAACTTGTGGGTGTGCATATAAGGGAAATGACATAATTCTTAATGGTGAAATTGGCATTCTCAGCCGCAATGTCTGGACACAAATTAACTGAATTACTTTCGTTCAACTTAAGTTGCATGGGCATTTTGGGTTAAACAAGCAATTACCTAGAGGAACTCACAGGGAGTTTAATTGATTTAATATGAAGACAAACCTGAGAAACAAAAGAAAAAAAAAAAAAAAAAATACATGTTCACTATGAGAAAATCTTAGAGAAGAACTCCAAGCATATAATAGAACTGCTTCAGTAGATGTACCTGCCCTGATGTATCCAGCATGTACCAGACTGCTCCAGCTTGATCTTCACCTTCAACTGGAACAGTCACAGATCCCAGAACTGTGCTTTTCCATACTATGTCCCAGTCATATATTGTAACCTTAATCTACAAATAGGATTAGAAAACAGATCAAATTGATCTGAACTGTATGACAAGCATGACAAGAATTTAAACACACTTTTTTATAAGTAAGATGGGCTCGAACCCAATACCTCAATGTTGAAACACATCAAGTCTACCATTGAGCTGCAAGCTCGAAACCTACATTTTACCGAGCTGCACCCCAAGGTATGCTGTCAAATCAGTGCCTCCAAGGCCCGAACTTCGAACCAGATAAATAATTACACAGTATAGGGTTTAAATTACTAATTATGCATGCACTCGTCATATGAACTTCAAAAATGAATCATGCTAGGCCTCTTTATAGGATGCAACTACCATTCTCTATAGATAGAAAGGCGGATTGTCTGGAAAGGCCAAATTAGCTGCCTATAAAGTCCAAATTAATGATCAATCCACATACTCCACAAGGGCTTAAAAGGACTCCCAGGGTTAAAAGAAAGCTTGATTAAATCCCTCACTGGATTGAGGAAGTAACCCGTCAAGGTCTTTTCAAACTGACAAGTTGAGCAAGTTATCTTGACTTATTTTACTTAACAAGACAATTACCTAGAAAATAATTTATTCCAAGTCTGCTAATCATATTCATCGGTTTATGGTGTAGAGGACATTTATTATTTTTGATATTACAATATTTTGTGACTTCATATACACACACCCGTCTAAGCCTTAAGATTAGCCTTCTAAAAAAAAATCCACACCTTGAGATTAGAAACAATGAAATAAAAGACATCAAAGGAAGCCATGAATAAGTTCTGGTCTGTGAGCCAGAGAAACAACTTTGATTCTTCAAGGCTTCCTCTACCAAATTGGTGCATTAGTTGATTTTCTGTATTCACCTTGATGCAACATAGTCCAATCGGCCAACAAGGAAAACAATTTGGTCTGATGGCATGCCAAGTAAGATCATGTCCATCTAAGAGTCCTGATTAAGATTTAGCCATCCAAATTGAAGATATAGACCACATAACAGGTCCAGATTGGTCACTCTCTGTTGAGGGTCAAATATTGCATATCAGACCCCAGTTATTACCTGGATTTACAAACATGGTACTGCTTAATAGTCCGATTTAATCGTGTTTGTGATGCAAGGTGTATTTACGAGCTCGAACTGAAACATGGTGCTAAAAGCATGGATTTAATGCTCAGAATTCACCAAGGCAAGGGACGGACCCCAGGGGACCACGATCGACGGATTTACATGCCAAAGATCTGAGAAAATTGAGAAATTGAAGCTCAAGTAGCTTGAAAGATGTTCAAGATGCAAGATCACAAGGTTCCCACCATCCCTTCAGCTCGAAACTTTATACATGGCCTAAGGACTATAAATTAACCGTACATGTCAAATTGCAGCCACTGGATCCCTCTAGAAGTAGCCCAACGGGCAGATCAGGCCATAAAACATTGATTTGGGCCCACCTGTTATCTAGATATGCTTCAAACTTGGGTTTAACCCCTTAAATTATCTGGAAGAAAGGATGGATGGATTAGATTTCTCATAAACATCAAGATGGACCCCACTTCATGTGGCTGGTGTACACAGCAGGTGTGCGGCCGTTGTGCACCGGACCACTCAAGCCAGTCAAACTCAGTTTGACCGAGCTCTCCTTCACAAAAATGGAATTTCTGTTTTCGTTCCAGCGTCCACACGCTGTCCATGTGGGGTGCTGATGTGGCCCACCATGAGTGTCTATTTGAGCAATTTGAACCGTCCATTCGAAGCCTAAGGACCATATGACCCAGACCTAGAAGAGGGAATTAAAAGATGATAGCTTGATTGGTTTTCAACCATTCAAACACGAAACGAACGGTAGCAAGAAAAGTTTTGTGGGCCACACTGAAACCAAGCAGAAGTCATCCATACCCGACTGGTTTTGCGAGGGGAATCCAATGGATGGAATGGATTTTCCAGGCATCACCGATCATGGACCCCACCATCATCACAACGTAACCATCTTACGCAGGCTCTGTTTCGCGTCCGGACGTTGTCCGAGTTTTTCGGACGGTTGTACGACCATGGCAGTGATCGGCCCGTCGATCTGAACCGTCCAATAGCTATCCAAACAAGTTTCTACCACTCCTATGTGGTCGGATTTGTTAGTTTGGGCGATCCTACCTCTCGGATTCACTTCAAACACAACCCATCTGTGCGTTTTTACTGAACAGAGGTGTGCAATTCAGTGTTATTTTGCGAATTGCATTGCGTAAAGAAAGTTGGTTTTGCAAGTCTCCGCCGACCCACCTTAGTGATGTTATAAAAGAAAGAGAAGAAATAAAGAGAGGGCATCTTGGGTTGGATGTGAAGCACAGAACGAGGGAGAGATACTACAATTGTTTTTCTTTTTCTTTTTATTTTTCTTTTTGTTTATTTTATTTTTGTTTAAGGGATTCAGCCAAATCATGTTGCTAGGCTAAACCTCTTAGCCAGGGCTAAGAGGTGAAGCTTGTAGCGTGATGGGGAGACTTTTTGTTTGTGCCTTTTGTTTAGACTGAATTGATCTTGATACTAGTTTGATTATGGGAATGCTTTCAGTTTTTAATGGTTTGTTGTGACTGAAATTACAATGGGTCTGCGATAGCTTTGAGCATGTTCCTTTCCTTTTAATGATTATGATATCAGGAAGCCCTGTTGTTCACCATCGTCTCCTGGGCATGGTCGGATGACGGTGCCCTTCCTAACCTTCATACATCGATGATTGGTTGCCAATTAGTTTAATTTTGTTGTTTGCTTTATCTTTTGGGCATGGTTTGGTGATGGAATTCATTCTAATTCTTATACCTTTCATCTCTTGAAAACTATATCAAAGGAAGTTCAGTTTTAATTTTCATGGTTACACCCTTCAACTGGATGAAGATGGTACTCTAAGTCTAGTTGAGTTTTTGAATCAAGCATAAGATCTCCCTTATCTCTATAAGTGGATCCTCTGAACCCCTAGTTTCCTACCTCTGAATTCTCTAAATTTTAGATTAATACTTTCACCATTATTCCCTTAATTTCCTTCGATTTAAATTTCATCTTATTCTACTTCTAGTTCTGGTTAATTTCAAATTACGTACAGGTTTCATTCCCTTGGGATTCGACCTCTGTCTCACCGAGTTTATTACTACATCACAACCCTATACTTGGGGTGTGAACAAGTTTTTGGCGCCATTGACGGGAATTGACGGTTACGTTTTCTAAGATTAACTAGTTTTGAGATTAGTTTAAGATTAGGTTAGGATTAGGTTTTTCTTTTTTTCTGATTTTTAGAAAACTAACCTAACTTTCCTGTTTTGTAGGATTCTAAGATAGACTCTCTAAATTGGTAATCTTTTTCTAGTTTTTCTGTTTTTCTATCTTTAGAAATTTTCTAATTCTAGGATTTCTTTTATTTTTAGAATCTAACTTACTTTCTAATTCTAGGTTTAGAACCTTCCTTTAGAAACTTTCTATTTTAGAAACTGACCTATTTTGTTTTGTTTTTCAGATTTTAACTTAGGAATCTTTAATCTGGTAACTTCTTTCTAACTTCTCCTCCTACTTTCCATACTACCAAAGGATCTTTTTTTTTTTTTAGGATTAGATTCAGAATTAAGGTTTCACCATGAACGAACAAGAGTGGTAAGAGTGGGCACGTGAGTATGGTAATTTATTTCTAGAAAACGAGAGGTTCTGTGAAAAAGTGTTAGACGCATATACTTGGAAACAACCTGTCTCAAAAATTTTTCTGAAAACATGATTGAGAACCGACCTGAATATAATTCTCCACCAATTAAGAAGTCCATACGCGATCATATGAGGGAGAATAATTACACCCCACCGATTAAGAAAACAATACGTGATTATTGGGGTCATCGTGATTATTGGGGTGATAATGTGTACCAACAACCATCAAACTCTCCCACCTATGACCCGTATACCTATGATTAGTGGAAACATCAAGATTGGAGACATGAACCAATAATGGATTATAGTGACTATTCTCTTGGATCCCCTACCTTTGAGATCCAACCAGAAACAATACAAGAGGATTCATTTCAACGTAACATGGTCTGTCTTGAGGAAATTAGAAAATCGTTGGAAGCGCTTAATTTGCGAATTGATAAGGTAGAGAAGGCTCGTTCATCTCAGCCACAATTCATTACAGAAATACAATGCGAGGAAAGTGATCCTAACTCGCTTTTGAAGAACTCTGGAATTATGAATGAGGAGTTTGAGTCCATTCATGAGCATATGGTTCAATTTTCCGATGAGTCGATCTCGATGACGATCCAAGGAAATGGTCAAGAGACGTGGGTGTCTTTCAAATATAATGATAGCGATATACTTCACTCACATGACACACAAGATTTCAATGATGAGGAAGAGATTCATATATGTAAACCTCAACCCAATCTGGGAATAGAATGTGAGAAAAGCAATCCCATCCCAAGTGTGCACTGCACTGAACTAGACTATGATGAGTATTGGGATGACGATTAAGAATGTGCTGCCCTAGTTCCCCTGGAATTAAACTCAAGTTTGGTCCAGGTCAATGATCAAGAAGTACGTGAAGTGAGCGGTCATAATGAGCTACTCTACTCACCTGACATGTCTGATTTAAATGTGGATAAGCTCCTTACAATCGACCCTTCTATCTCTTGTGAGACATGTTTGGACGACTCCCCTGAATTGAATGATGATATGATTCGAGAGGTGAAAAATTTACTTGATATGACTCTGGAATTTGAAACCACCCAGTTGAGGCTACCATCTGAGCTATACACATTCGCTAATTCAATGCCTCAACTGAATAGTTTCAATGAACAAAGTGTTCACATCAGTGCTTTACCTATTGATTTCCAATCTGTCTGTGCAGGGCAAGAACAAGAGAGCATATGTCCATCCACTTTCAGAGATGATGGAATCATTGGGCAGATCATCACAAACTTTGATGCGGAAAATGAGTCATTCTCAGATGAATTACCCAACTCGTTGGACGATTGCTTGGCACATTTTTCAGATTCAAACAATCTCATGATTAAAGAAATAATGGATGCCTCGCAAGAGAATATCTCAGTAGTTGTTACTAATCGAGAGAACCCTTATTCTGAAGCCTCTTCTTCCCCAGATCCTAAATGTCTACCATTAAAGGAGGAGCTGACAATAGAACCGAAGTCTGAAACTTCGGAATATGTTGAGACTACATCACTTCTTAAGAAGCTTTCTGAACTTTATTTACTTGTAGTCTCTGATTCACCATGGGATACTAACGTTGAAACTTTTTTTGTCACAAGTGAACCATATATACTTTGGATACCTCAAGCAATTCAACGAAAAAAAAATTATGAGGTATATAAGTTTCTCTGGAAAGTAATGCTCCAGGGCGTCCAAGCCTATTGCAAAAAGGGCTTTTGGATGATCTTATTGAGGAACTTACTGAGAAACTTATCAAGATATTGATCGGAAGAGGAACCTTGCGGCACGATCGAGTAGTTTTTCCCTGCTTTCATAGGACTAATGTAGTTTGCTTTATGTTGTTTAGGTTAGACGGTTTTATGCCATTAGGTTAGTTTGCTTTCAAGTTTTCACTCTCGTGCTAACCTGCTCTCACACTGCGATCTCTTGAAAAATCTCTCTCGATTCCTTCATTCATGTATTATCTTCCCATCATATTTCATTTACTTTCGTTGTCCCATGTGCATTGCATGCTCATATATCTTTTACATTGAGGACAATGTAGATTTTAGGTTGGGGGTGGGAGATTAGGTTATCTAATCAGTGTTTTCTTGGTCTTGAGCAAAAAATTGTGAAACTTTTTAAATTTTTCTAGAATTTCTTATGAATTCGAAGTGATTTTGACGGCCATCTTGGATTTAGAATTACAAGATAAGTGATGTTGGTAATTTATGACTCTTGGATTCAGTTATTTGTTAGATTTCACAATTAAGTTCGAACTGTTAGTCCATGATTAGAAGTTTTAAACATTGATTGAGTTATGATTTCACAAGACACATCTCGCTTGCACGTTAAAGTTTCAGTTCGATATTGAATTGTAACTTAGTGATCATTAAGAATGGAAGGAACCAACCTGGGGAATTTGTCCATCATGTTCAATAAGAAGAATATAGGAAAAAAAAAAAAAAGAATAAGAAGTTTTTGAAAAAAAAAAAAAAAAAGAATACCCAGCTAAAAAACCAGTTGTCACTCTTTAATGGCAGGTGTGGACCAAATCTATTGGCTGGTTGACAAGTGGGGCCCGTAGGATAAATCGCATGGCCAAATAAACAAATCATGGTTCACAACTTCGCATGCACGCACATGCACAAACACATAGAGCCATATGTTGTGTAAAGAGGGTCGTACACAAGGTATTTTGAGAGGTATGGTTGGTTTATATGTTCTTCGGTTCTTAGTTGAATATTCTTTGTTTGTTGGGATTTGACCTCTTTAGTTGGTTCTCTCTTTAGAGAGAGAGTTTAATGAAATGTTCTCTATGAGCCAATAGAATCTTTATTAGTTTTAGCATCAATTAAGTAACCAATAGAGTTTATATCTCGGCTTTCCAGCATCACTGATGATTTATGTACAAGGCTCTAATCTGTAGCCATTTGTACAAACTATAAACATGAATGATTGATAGCAGTCATCGTAAGGTTTTTTAATAATTGTTCCTCATTAGCATGTTCTCTAGCAATTGTAGCTCCATTATTTTTATCCTATGTGGCTTTATCCTCTTATTTTGGGCACGATTATCAATTATGTGGAATTATTCTACAGGTTGATCATATAAAAGGGGCGCAGAGCCAGCTGTAAAAAATGGGACAAATCAGAATCACAAACTGATTTATTCAAGAAGGCTAGGATTAGAGTTCTAAATTGGGCAGCGGGTTCAAGGCCTTCACTAGGTGTTATCTGGATGAATCAAGGAAATTTGTGGGGTGGGGGATTCCTTGTATAGATTTGACGATTTGTTATCATTGATCCGTTCAAGTTGGGGTCCATGTCTGTTTGTTTCCTTCTGTTGTTTTTAATGAAATAATTTTCATTCAAAAGGAGAAGAAAATAAGGTTATTGTTACTGTTCAAAAGGAGAGGAGGAAGTATCTACACATGGTTTCTATTGACTTGTTGACAGTATACGATGGGGTACCTAAGGAAGTTATGCAGTGGGTTACAAGGAAGACTTGGTCCGAAGGAAATGTATTGACATCATTAAAGCATGTATGTGGGTACCGTTACAAAAGTGAGACCGCCTTATGGTGAGATAAATGAGTTCCTACCAGTAAAAAGCAAATGAGTCCCTGATGGCAGCAGGTCCTCCTCAAAGGTCCGCATCATCTCTTTGCATTTGTAATGGATGAATTAACAGCTACCATCCATGATAAGTTCTCATGCATGTCATTTGATGATGATGTGGTGCTGGAACTAGAGGGCAAAAATGCTAAATTAGAGTTTTGGAGGAAGACTAAAGATTTAAAAGCCCGCAAACCAGAAAAGAGAATTTGGAATGCAACTTTAGTAGGAATAGTCATAACATGAGGCTTTAGCTAAGAATGATGACTCAGAGACTCCTCTCAGTGATATGTTTCTCTATATGAGCTCTCTCATAGAAAAGGAGAGTTCAAGGAAGATGTCTTGACTCTTGAATACTATAGAATTGTAAACTAGGGCTGGACATCCCCTCTCCTCCTTGGTATATTAATAATGAGCAATTGAAAAACAAAAATATCCCTCAAGTAAGAAAAACAAATATTTCTCGCAAGTCCTGACCAAAAATCCTAACCCTTAATCCACAATTTTAACTAAAGAATAGACAAGAGAAGGAGCAAGGTGGGCTGCACAGTTGTACAACCCATATTTCTCATGCATTAACACTCCCCAAGCTGGAGCATAGATGTTGTCGATGTCAATCTTCGAATATATACATATAGACTGACTGTGAGGTAGAGCCTTGTTGAATAGATCAGCAAGTTGATCTAGAGACTGGACATATGGGGTAGAGATTTCACCAGTGGAGACCTCATGTATAAAGTGACAGTCCACTTCAATATATTTAGTTCTTTCATGATAGACCGGATTGTTTGCAATGTGAGATGTCATATAATTATCACAAAACAACCGCATAAGTAGATTAATGACAAACCCCATTTCGTACAATAGTTTCTTGATCCACATTAGCTTATAGGTAGTGTGAGCCATTGCTCTATATTTTGTTTAAGCGATTGATTAGGCCACAACGCTCTGTTTCTTACTCTTCCGTGTGACTAGATTTTCTCCCACAAACTTATAGTACCAAGTAGTAGACCGCCTATCTATCAAAGAGCCTGCTCAGTCTGCATCAAAATACTCGATGACATGAAGATGATTTTTCCTCTGTACAAAACTCCCTGGCTCGGTGCTCCTTTTAGATACCGCAGAATTTGAACGACCACATCCATTTGTGGTACTCATGGAGAGTTCATAAACTAGCTCACCACAATCACAGTATAAGATATGTTTGGTTAAGTCATAGTTAAATGGATGAGCTTCCTAGCCAATCTTTTATACCTCCTTGGGTTTTCAAATATATCTCCTTGATCACTAAAAGTTTGTAATTTGGATCCACTGGTGTGTCAACTAGCTTAGTACCAATAAAACTTGTCTCTATGAGCATTGAAAACGCATTTCCATTGGGATAAATTAATTCCTTCCTTTGACCTACCAACCTCCATACCCAAGAAGTATCAAAGATGACCCAAATCTTTTGTGAGAAAATGCCTCTGAAGATTTCTTCAGCTCCTCAATACCCCTATCATCATTTCCTTTAACAATAATATCATCATCAACATATACCATTAACACAATAAAACCGAAAGCGCCTTTTTGTACAAAGATGGAATGATCTGCATGACTTTGAATAACACCATAGTTCATCACAACTTTATTGAATATATCAAACCATGTACGTGGAGACTGCTTTAACCCATAGATCACTTTTCTCAGTTTACACACCTTGTCTAACTCCTAAGCAACGGATCCAACTAATTGCTCCATATAGATCTCTCATCCCTTCCTATGAGATCACCATAAAGAAATGTACTTTTAATGTCCAGTTGGAAGAGGGACCAGCCATGGGGAATATAGAAAGAAATGCAAGAATTTTCAAGGGTAAAGAATCATATCTACCTTCCTTGATCACCCACATTGAGGTCTATATAGCCTCCTAGTGTACCATTTGGGTCTCTTCTATGAAACTCCCTTGTCGTTGTCAGAGCTTCTTCACAAATGGAGAGGGTGTCCTGAAGAGCATAAGTAAGATCCATTAAACACTTCGAGATGGGCTTCCCCCACCACCGGACAATGGGAAACTCAATATTAATGATAGCTTGGCAACTCTAGGGAATTGAGTATTGAAGGGATCATTATAGATGAGATAAACGATATTGTCCTTTGCATCTCAGGTCTAGTGGGGTGGCGAAAACTATAATAGAGCTGAACTTGGACGATTAAAATCAGGATCAAGCTATTCTAAATCACTTCCAAGGCATGTCTATTGTAGAAGGAGACTCTTCAACAATCACATGGGCATCATGGAAGGCATTATGCACATGGTCATTAGGTTTCTCTCTAAATGACATTAGAATGCATTGAAGGTCTTCTACAATTTTATTTTTTTTAATTAAGTCCCAAGAGAGGAAAAGTTTATTATTGACCTTATTGCGAAGAAGTACATAAAGCTAATCTTTGCAAAGGGGACTCATACATTGCCTCAATGCAGATCGTTCTTCTTTATCTTTTCATTTTTTTTTTTCCCTTTAATAAAATTCTGTGTTACTCTCAAAAATAATTGCAAATATGTAGGTCTAGTTAAAATCCATGTTCGGGAGATTCCTCAAACTATCTGGTTTTACCTTGGATCTATGATTCAAAAGGATGGAGAGAGATCAATGGGAATGCGCCCAACAAAATTAGAGCAAGTAGATGGATTGGAGGTGTTCCACTAGAGTATCGTGTAATTGTCACATGCCTGTAAAATTTAAGGGAACTTATCATAATACAGATAATTGATCGATTACACTAGATGGGGCAGTGTTCAGCACTTTGAAGGCAACATGATGAGATTCTAGGAGGGATATAATTAAGAACAAAGTCTTATGAAGTAGCCTCGAATTAGTCCTAATGAGAGAAAATCATAGAGAGCAGATTGAGATGATTCGGTCATGTACATCAAAGGGAAAAGCCGGCTTTGGTAAGGAGGGGAACACTGATTAGGTTTAAGGACCGAAAGAGATGATGAGATGAAGACCTAAAAGAATACAAATCGAGGCTTGGATACAAAGAATTGGTGAAATAAAATTGTAAAGTCAATCGCAAATAGCTCGTCAATGCTATAATGGTGATCACAATATGTCGACCATGGAAGTTTCTACAACTCGAAATTTATGCACCCAGTTGCTATTCGATTTTCTTTTCCCAGTAGTAAGCATTTTTTAGCACTTCAAGAAATTTATTTAGCCTCACTAATCACAAATTGAAGTAGGTTATTTAGCCTTCTGCATTCTTTTTACTTTTTTTTAAATAAAAAAAAAAAAAGAATTTTGGGTGGCTTCACAAACTTATTTCATAACAATAAAAAAAAAAAAAACAGCCTCATATTCATGTCGTTTATAAGGAAAGATATACTAAAAATATCACATAAAAGACTGGCTAAATCAAGGTAGTAATGGTCAAAAAAGGTCTATGTTTGCTATTGTTGTTAAATTCATAAATGCAATCTATAGAATAATAAAAATGACACCAACCCATGTGATGAAGACAAAATCAAAACAAAATTGAATAGACAAGGCATGAAATAAAATCCATTGAAGCATTTCAATGTAAATAAAAAAATAATACAAAATTCATTTTCAATATGATTTTGCATGTTAACACCCAGCTATGTCGGAAGCAAATACACCTATAGCTACCTGAACAGGAAGCTCATCAACAAAAAAATTGAACTCCTCTCCCCACATTGGGTTTCTCGAACCAGGAACCATGGAACTGCATAAACAAGAAGAGATGAAATCTTAGGCAAGCTAATACTGAAAACTTGCCACATATAGGCTGTAGCCAAATATATTTTTTTTATATATATAACTAAAATATAAAGTGAATTAGTTGCAAGAAATTAGGATGCCAAGTGGACAAATAGAAGAAATAGGCATCGAGTATTTTGAAGGGAGTTTAGCGATTCATGTTTGGAGGCATAGTTGCATTAGCTATCAAAAAAATCATACTTGGTTGCATGGGAAAATGGGTGCATATAAATCTGAAAAAGAAAAGAAAACTAAAAATATGTCCAGAATAGACAAGACAAACTATGCAAAATCTTTAAAAAATTAATGATACATATGTTTCTTTCTTGAATTCTCATAAACTTACCACATCAGTGCATGTGGGTTTGAGCTACCATTCATACTCAATATGGTATTGAGAATTAACCAACCAAGGTTTGCCATATTGGCATCCAGGACCTTCTAGTATACGAAATTAGTCCTATGTTTACCTATTTTGGTGTGTCTAAAAAATCTTCATTATAATTTGTGTTAACTTTTTTCTATTTCAGATCTTAAGATATTTTCTTTTAAGATTCTGGACTCAATTTCCCTACTGGCCCCATCTGAGACAAGTCTTGTCAGCTTCAGCAATGCAACTTGAACTCAGTTCCAAGCGAGCAGAAATGAGATTTTGAACCATGCTACCACCTTTCTTACAGTAGAAAGGGAGAAAGGAGAAGTGTGAAAGGGAGAAAAGATTGTGGAAGAGGAAAAAAAAAAAAAAAAGAGTTAAGGGCAAAAGACTAATGTGAATGACTAACACGTACACACACGGAGAGAGAAGAGTGAGAAAGAGAAAAAAGGGAAAAGAGAATTTAAGGCAAAATACTATTGTGGCTGACACAAGCGCGCACATGCACACAAATGTCTTGATGAAATCTGATCAAGTTGAGTTGCCTCAGCCAGGTTGAGTCAAGTCTTTTTGAGTTTTCAACCATACGCCTTTCAACTATCACCAGCCATAGTTTTAGGGAGAGAAGAATCATAGATCTTGAGAATGCTATAGTCCTAGAAATATGATCAAGTTTGAGTTGACTCGGCGCAGTTGAGTCAAGTCTTTTTGAGTATTCGAACATATAGCTGTTCAACTCTATCACCAGCCATAATTTTATGGGGGAGAAGAATCATAGATCTTGAGAATGCTGAAGTCCTACTTGATAACCAATTCATCTAAAACTCAAAGATGCCAGATTAAGTTTCTAGGAATAGAAAACTAGTTACCAATTTTCAAGCTTTCCTATAAATACATTTTTGTCCCATGTAAAAAAATAAAATTGTTTGCCTCAAGCCAAAAATAAGAAGTTTCTCAAATTCCATAAAAGACATAGCCCTCGTATACTTGGTCTCTATTCAACTATAACAAGCAGATGACATTCAATCTCAAATTCTTTTCAATTCTGAGTACACGTTCTTCATGACATATATGTCCACATCTAGATATTCATTCCCTAATTGTTTGAAATCCGGTGTATGAGGGTTTCTTCAATCCTTTCCCATCTGGTATTTGCTCCACACATTTATTTTTTAACGTATTTTTCACTAATATGTCCACAATCTAGATAAACTAGACATCCAAACTCCAAGATAGAGTTCCCTTCATGGAAGATGGCAAATCTTCCTCACTACGAACACTACTGTATAATATCCTACACAATAGGCGACTTACTAATTTGATCTTATTATGCAGAAGACCGCAACCATAACTCACTAAAATAAACTAATAGACCAACATGTCAACCACTACACAAAAGCTTCAGTTGTCGAGTAAAGTGAGAGTGACAAGAGATGGCAATACCTATGAAAAGATATTAAGCAACAATAAAACAAAATGGAGAAGCAGGGGCAATCACCTAAACCGTTTTTGGGAACCACAAGTGATAATAGCATAAGGATCTGACGTTCCATTTAAGTTTGCTCCAATCAGGTTCTTGGCTGCCAAAAGTTCCAACTGAAATAAAGGAACGAAAGGCACTTGCCTTGTTAGAAAAGGAACTCATTTCAGCAGAAAGTAGTGACCGCCAAGGAACTATAATACTTTTGTACCAGAAAACCATCCTAAATAATATTAAGTGTGGAAGAAATAGGTAAGGCACTAGAGTGTTTGGATTCATACAAGATACTTATGCATAATCCACAAGATCCAAGTACCTTGATCACATATGCTGAAGTACTTTGTGAATCTCCTTTCAACTGGCCCATCTACAAAATAAGTGCAGAACTGCATGTCAAACAAATGGAATAATTACTCCATGAGAGATATAACAAAAAAAGCTTATGACTAAAGCCCAGCTAGCTGCAGGCTCATCATTGAGCATGAAAATGGAAGAAACAATATTAGTTGGCCAACTTAATGATCAAGAGAGGGATATGTCTAAGGGAGTGCACAAATGTGAAGAGTCACTGAAGACCACCAGTGGAGAGACAAATGAGTTCACCATTACTGTAAGAAACAGAGGTTGGCATTGAACATGTATCTTTTTGCATGGGTTATCGACGAGTTGACAAGGCATTTACAAAAAGAGGTCCTGTAGAGTATGTTTCTTGCATATGGCATAATTTTGATTAATGAGATGAGGGAAGGGGTAACACAAACCTAGAACTATGCAGGAATGCTTTAGAATCTAAAGGTCTTAACTCTTAAGCTAGTCGGACTATAACATACTTATATGGGATGCAATTTTAGTAAACATAGGAGTGGAAATGATGCAGGCTAAACTGGGCCCAAGATCCATAGGCCAGGCCTTCACATTAAGCCCAAGCCCAGGCATCACAATTGGGACATCAATACAGAGGCCCAAGCCTCCTATTTTTAGGTAGTTAGCTAAGAAAATCAATCAGCTAGCTATGCAATAGTTAATCAATCAAATCTTCTTAAATGCATTCTTATCCTTTTGGGCGTGTCTCTATTACTTTTCCATTTTTGTAATAAGTCATTGATTGTCGATGACATTATGAACCTACCTTCTCTGTACGTCTAAAGAGCCTATGTAAGGGCCTTATATGAGTAGTCTCAAGGCACCTTTGAAATGAATAAAATTTCTAGACTGTTCTCTTTCCACTTTATTGTTGGTTCTCAAGCTTGGATTGAAAGTACCTACGTTTGGGCAGAACCTTCCCATCAACCAACTATGCCAGTTTGGTATCAGAGCAGGTTTCAACGGCTGGATTGAAGTCCCCTCTGGGTCAACAATAATCTCGATATTCTGTTTTCAGGTTCGTTAATCATAAATTTCTGCATCTTTTCTTTTGTTCTCTTCATTGCATCCATCCACCAGAGGTCGGCATCGAACCTATATCTTTTTTGCATGGGTTATTGACGGGTTGACAAGGTATTTACAAGAAGAGGTCTTGTAGTTAATGTTTCTTGCAGATGGCATAATTTTGATTAATGAGATGAGGGAAGCAGTAGCACAAAGCTAGAACTATGCAGGAATGCTTTAGAATCTAAAGGTCTTAACTCATAAGTTAGTCGGACTCCAAAATACTTAGATGGGATGCAATTTTAGTAAGCATACGAGTGGAAATAATGCAGACTGAACTGGGCCTAAGATCCATGGGCCAGGCCCCATGGCTGGCCCATCAATAAGGAACCCAAACCTCCTAGTTTCAAGTAGTTAGCCAGTAAAATCAATCTGCTGGTTATGCAATAATCAATAAATCAAGTCCTCTTAAATGTGTTCTTACCCCTTGGGCATCTCTCTATTACTTTTCTATTTTTTGTAATAAGACATTGGTTATTAATGACATTATCAACCTATACCTTCTGTGTACGTCTAAAAACTCTATTTAAGGGCCTTATATGAGTAGTCTCAAGGCACCTTTGACATGAATAAAATTTCTATATTGTTCTCTTTCTACTTTATTTGTGGTTCTCAGGATAAGATTGAAAGTGCCTACATTTGGGCAGAACCTTCCCATAAACTAACTACGCCAGTTTAGTATCAGAGCCGGTTTCAATGGCTGGATTGAAGTTCTTGATCAACAACAATCTTTATATTATGTTTCCATATTCTTTAATCATAAATTTCTGCATCTCTTCCTTGCATCTATCCCTCGTACCCCCCTGGATCAACAACAATCTTTATATTCTGTTTTCAGATTCTTTAATCATAAATTTCTGCATCTCTTCTTTTATTCTCTTCATTGCATCTATACCTCGTACCCCCTAGATCAACAACAATCTCCATCTATCCCTCTATACCTCGTACCCCCCTAGATCAACAACAATTTCCATATTCTTTAATCATAAATTTCTGCATCTCTTCCTTTGTTATCTCCATTGCATCTATCCCTTGTAGCCCCTGGATCAACAACAATCTTTATATTCTGTTTTCAGATTCTTTAATCATAAATTTCTGCATCTCTTCTTTTATTCTCTTCATTGCATCTATCCCTCGTACCCCCCTAGATCAACAACAATCTCGATATTCTGTTTTCAGGTTCTTTAATCATAAATTTATGCATCTCTTTCTTTATTCTCTTTTTTACATCATCCCCCGCCCCCCCCCCCCCCCCCCCCCCCAAAAAAAAAAAAAAAAAAAATTCTTTTATTTTTCAAGCCCAAACGTCCAACTAACAAGGCGAGACCCTGGTTGGTAGCCATCTACCCCCAAAAATCCAGCCCACTAAAGACTCCAAAAATTAGCCTCAGTTCAGCCCATTAAAAGCCCCAAAAATCAACCCCATTCTAGCCCATTAAAACTTTGGGGAAAAAATTGCCCCATTCCAAGCCCATTAAAAACCCAAAAAACAGCCATATTCCAGCCTATTAAAAGCCCCAAAAGAAAATCAGCCATGTTCCAGTCCAAATCCAACCCATTAAAAGCCCAAAATCCAGCCCCTATTCCATCCCATTAAAGGCCCTAAAAATTAGCCCTATTCCAGACCAAAATCTAGCCCCTATTACAACCCAGAATCCAACCCCCATTCTAGCACATTAAAGGCCCTGAAACCAGCCCTATTCTAATTTAATCCAGCCCATTAACAGCCCGAAATCCAACCTATTAACAGTCTACATTCACCCTTGTTCCAACCCATTAAAACTTAGAATCTTAGACCATTAACAATCGTCTATTCTAAACCAGAAACCGCCCTATATTTTGTCCATTACTTTGCCGAGTCACCCCACCTGTAATGGTCACATCTATCAAGGGAGGCTTACCAATCAACAATGAGACAATGATAACACCGAGCTATTTGCAAGGGTTGCCAGCCTGAAAACCACTATTGACCAACTACATGGAGAACAATATGGAGAGCAACCTGATTCAATCAGAAATCTTGATAGCAACCCAAATCCGCAACCAGAGTTTCAGCCAAAACCTTCGATGAATCATAATGGTATTGGTCCTTGAAAGTATGTTTATGACTTCATGCAACAACTCTTTGCACAGAGAGCCCATGACTAGAGCTGTACACGAACCGAGTTAGCTCGGTTAGCTCGCTTGACTCGACTCAAAAAGGCTCAATTCGACTTGGTTCGAAACTGAGTTCGAGCTGAGTTGAGATGATTTTTTTAGCTTGAAAAAATTTCGAGCTGAGTTCGAGCTTGCCCGAGATCGACTCGACTCGGATCGAACCCCAAATCAAATCAAACTCAAATCGAACCAGTTCGGTAGCTCAGTTATTTTGATATTGATGTTGCCCAGCAAATGTGACCACCTGTAATGGTCACATCTATCAAGGGAGGCTTACCAATCAACAATGAGACAATGATATCACCGAGCTATTTGCAAGGGTTGCTAGCCTAAAAACCACTATTGACCAACTAAATGGAGAACAATATGGAGAGCAACCTGATTCAATCGGAAATCTTGATAGCAACCCAAATCTGCAACCAGAGTTTCAGCCAGAACCTTCGATGAATCATAATGGTATTGGTCCTTGAAAGTATGTTTATGACTTCATACAACAACTCTTTGCACAGAGAGCCCATGACTAGAGCTGTACACGAACCGAGTTAGCTCGATTAGCTCGCTTGACTCGACTCAAAAAGGCTCGATTCGACTTGGTTCGAAACTGAGTTCGAGCTGAGTTGAGATGATTTTTTTAGCTTGAAAAAATTTCGAGCCAAGTTCAAGCTTGCCCGAGCTCGACTCAACTCGGATCGAACCCCAACTCAAATCAAACTCGAATCGAACCAGTTCGGTAGCTCAGTTATTTTGATATTGATGTTGCTCAGCAAATGTTTGATGAAATGACTCAACGAAGTGCCGGCTGGGGGCAAGGAAGGTATGGATATGAAACAAATACCCTTGTTTCTTAATTTTTATGTTGCCTATTGAGTGTTTGATGAAATACCTATAAACCGATGTTGCTGCTGCTTTACATTCTGTGAGAAATTGAAGGTCCACTCCATGTGTTTAAGAAAATGCCGCGAAGGCTCGATCTTGGCTTGAACTCGGCTCGAACTGGCCAGAGCTGCTGACCGAACCGAGCCGAGCTGGCCAGTTAGGCTCAAGGACCGAGCTGAGCCGAGTTCGAGCTAGGTCGGTTAGTGGCCGAGCCGAGTCAAGTTATGCCAACCTCGACTCGTGTACACCTCTACCCATGGCGCACCGATAGAGACACCCAAGAAAGGCAAGATCACCAAGAACGCACAAGTTCCATTTTTAGACTTCATGGGTCGTCCTAATGCAAATGCTTTTGTCGATTAAATTACAACGCTTGAAGATTATTTTGCATGGTACGACATGGATGATATCCAAAGAGTGCCTTTGTCAAGATTAAACTAAGGGGCCCAACAAGAATCTGGTAGCAAAGCATTGTCGATAAGAGGTTGGGTTCTCTCTAGGTAATGGCTTGAAGATCAAGTTTTGGGAAAACATTTGGGTGGGGGAGCAAAAATTGCAAGAGGTGTTTCCGATGGTAGCTAGGTTGGCATTGGGAGAGGGGATTGTAGTGGCAAGTTGCTTCTCATTTCAAGGTGATGTATGTATTTGGGCTCCGCTATGTAAGAGGAATTTGCATGCTGACAAACTCAAGGAGTTAGTTGGTTTGTTGTCCCTCCTTGACAAGGTGAGGCCGGTGCTATTTGAACCGGATTCCATGTTGTATTTGAAAGATTGATCTAGAAGAATTTTGGTTAAATCATTCTATTTATATTTGAAGGGACATGATTTCATTATTAAGATTAGTCCGTCAACGGAAGTTTGTCATTATGATGCTCCTTCTAGGGTGGCGGCTTTCGCTTGGCTAGTAGGGTGTAGCAAGGTTCTGACAGTGGATAATCTTAGGAAAAGAAAGATAATTCTTCCGTATGTTTGTGTGATGTGCTTTCAAGATTAGGAAACAGTGGATCATCTTTTTATCCATTGCGACTTTGCAAGACAGGTGTTGCAGAAGTTCTTCAACCTTTTTGGAGTTACGTGTTTTGCCAAATAACATTGGTCAATTTTTTTTATATGTGGCATGAGGGTATTCATGGGAATGTGTCTCGAAAAGTGTGGCATCTTGCTCTGCTGGCGGGTTTATGGTTCTTATGGTTGGAAAGGAACAATAAAACTTTCAAAAATTGTTCGGGTCGAGTTCAAGAAGTGTTTATCAAGGCAAAATCTCATGTCATAGAATGGGTAGTGGCCGCAAAGGCCGTAGTGCATTTTTCGGTCAATCGGGCAAAAAACCAAAGGTTGTTGGGAGGCTATATAGTCCTTTTCATTTTCTTTTTGTATATTTTGGCTTCGGGCTTTTCTTGCAATTTAAAATCATCATGGGTTGCCTTACTATCACTAAGTGGGCTGACATAAGAGAAAAGCTGGAAAATAAGTATTTGCTTTCAGACTACATAGATACCCTCCTTCAAGAACTCCTGACATTCAATCAAGGAACTTTATCAGTGGATGACCACATTGAGAAGTTCAATGGGCTTTTTGTCCGTTGTAAGTTTGTAGAGATAGATCGCTTACAACTAACCGCTATCGTACAACCAAGAGATCCAGCGTAAAATGTTTATGTATGATTTCAAGTCAATTAACAATATTCAGCGGAAGTTTCGACAAGTTAAACAGAAACTGCAACAATATTCTCTTTGAAACTCTGTCTCTCTAGCCAAGGAACCTTATGTGAGAAAAGGTCTAGATCCACATCTTAATCAAACTTTGCCACAAATATACCAACCACCTCCATACCCTTTTCCAGTTGTGCCTACAAATGCAGACTCCACCTATAAGGCAATCACAACCTTTGCAACAAACTCTACCACAGAATTCATACCAAAGGCAACCAGTACTGTAGGGACATGGCACTAAAGGGTGAGGTCCTAATCCTCTCCTTTGGCAAGAATGGCGGAGTGTTGACTGTTGCGAACAAATATAACACTTCTCCAATGAATGTTCGCAAGCCAGGACCTCCGTTACTGTGATAATGAAAACCCTTACTAGCCGAGCGGCCATGAGTATAGGACAAGCACATCGAGATGGAACAACCCTATGTAAAGCCTGCATCACGGCCAAAAGACCTCCCTGTTGAAACCATTGTGAAACATGAGGTTAAAGGCCCCACTCTTATCATACGTGCCTCCTCACCACCATCAAGGAGGAAGAGGAAGACTAACGATAGACCACAATTTTCCGTACACGAGTAAAATGCTAGGGTAGATTATATAATATGATTATCAATGACGGCAGTGCAATGAACATCATCTCACAAGTAATTGATAAGCTCAAATTACCAACTGAAAGTCATCCAAAACCATATAACATTATGTGGGTTGATAACACTGTCACCCCCGTAAGTCAATGGTGTTTGGTATCCTTTAAAATCAACATTTATGAAGATGACATTTGGTGTGACATAATTCCGATGAATGTTGCCCACATTCTTCTCGGTCGACCTTCAGTCTTTAATCGAAAGGTATAAAGCAATGGTGAGGTTAACATGTATACTTTCCTATGGCGAGGTCATCGGATTCACTTTCACCCATTATAACCTAGGTCACCTCCTTCATCTACCCCCTCCCCCCCCCCCCCCCAAAGTCAATGACATTAGCTAGCCTTCCTAAGTCCTTTTTGTTCACCACGTGGAAGTTTAAAGAAAGGAGCAAGAAAAGAAGTGTGATGTTTGCAATGGTCACAAAACAGGTGCGGAAACATGTTACTGATTAAGATGAGTCTATATCTCATGAAGTTAAATCCATGCTCTTCCTAGGTTTGTTTCCTAATTGGAGATAGATACTTTTGGCTTCGACTAAAATCGAATGTCATGAAGATCTATCAATTATGTAGGGTTTGCCAACTCGCTAAGGGCAAGGTGTTCCATAACGGTAATGGTGGCCGTAACAGCCACCACCATTACCTTTACGATACAAGGCATAATGGCTATTAGGCCACATAACGGCTGTTACGGTCTCTCTTTTTTTTTTTTTTATTTATTGAAAAAACCTCTGAAAAACCTATATCTGCCTTGTAACGTTGATTAAAAAGTATGAAAAACTTGTATCTAGCCCATAATAGACCATTACGGACCCCGTAACGTGTAACGTTGCCACCGTTACCTTTACGTAACGGCCTTTACGGCACACCATGGCTAAGGGTCAAAAGAAAATAATGGATTATATAAACCACTGCTGATTCTACATGCTCCGTGGGAAGATCTCAACATGGACTTTGTCCTTAGTTTGCCGAAGACCACTCGAAAGTTGATTCAATATCTGTGGTAGTTAACCGATTTTCAAGGATGACCCATTTCATACCATGTTCAAATACAGCAAACGCCTTGAAGATTGCTCAAGTATTTTTTCATGAGGTTGTTCGTCTTCACGGACCTCCAAAGACAATTGTGTCAAATCGTGATACCAAGTTTGACTTGTTTCTGAAAAACTCATTAAATAGTAATGAAGACCAAGGTTCAGTTCTCTGGTGCCTACCACCCTCAGACTGATGGTGAAACATAAGTGGTCAACCGTAGCTTAGACAAGTCATTACAGTGTCGCTTTTGTGATCATATAGCTATATGGGACTTATTAATACTCATGGCTGAATTTACCTATCACAACTCAATCAAAAAATCCACAAGGATGTCACCTTTTGAAGCAGGTACAAGTATATGTCTACATCTTCTAGTCGATTGGCTCCTCTACCCATAGAGTTGAGACAAGTGTAGGAGCCGATGACTTCATCCGCCATATGCAGTAGGTGCATGACAAAGTTCGATGTAATATCGTCGCAAGTGATGTAAGGTATAAGCAACATACAGATGCAAAACATCATTTTGTAAAATTCGCGGACAACAACATGGTTCTGGTCCATATTCGTCCTAAAAGGTTACCCCTGAATCCTTGAAGAATCTCCACCCTCACAATGCAAGACCATTCAAAACCATAAAGAATATTAGTGTCAATGCCTAAGTTTTAAATCTCCCGCAAGATTTGCCTATTAGTTATACTTTCAATGTGGAAGATCTTTCCGTTGATTGTGGGCATCATATTGATGATGGTATCGAAGAACAAGTTATTACACTTCCAACCATTTTGTCACCTATAAATACGATCATTGATGTTCTCGATGACCAGATTGTCTCCACACACCAAGGTGGTTACCAGAAGTTTCTCACTCACTGGCAAGGATGATCTCTCTGTCTGATGTTACATGGATCGCAGATATAGACTTCGAGGACCCGAATCCTGACCTCTGTAAGCAATATCAGGCTATTAACTCGCTAGAGTCAAGTTCTTTCATGCTAAGGAGGACTGATGCAGGTTGAACTGGGCTCAAGATCCATGGGCTAGGCCCAAGCCTCCTATTTAGGTAGCTAGTGTGCAATAATCAATTAGTCGAATCTTCTTAAATGCATTCTTATCCCTTAAGTTGATAATATCAGCCAATATATCACAAACACTGGTACCCACAGGAACCCCAATTGGAGGAGGTCGAAACTAATGTATCAAACAGGGACCAACTTCTGCTTCCGACATTCAAAAACCATAAACAACCAAAAGGTGGACAAGATCAGGATTCAGTGGGTACTGGGTCCTACTTGGAGGTCCCATAGATCAAAGTTCGGACTGATCGAAATATCACAACTATCTGATTGGTGTCCTACAAATGCAAAGTGAAAGACAGATAAGAAAGATTAGCCACACTGCTTACTGAACAGTGAAAGTCTTCTAAGGGTTAGGAACACCAGTCGGTCTGATTTCTGAGCTATGGGCCATCCAAAGCAGGGTCAAGATTTCATGTTTTTTAAGATTCCACATTTGTGACAGATACACGTATAAGTGTCGGTTGTGCTACCAATAAGTAAACTTGAGTATAAAAAAAAAAAAAAAAGACAAGATATGCATCAAAATATAGAAAATAAAAAAAATATTAATAAGAAAGATCCGAAATGAAAAAAATGACCGAATTTCCGAATCGAATTTCTCACACAAAAATCATCGCACCCGAGCAGCGGGTCTGATCGAATTCAAACCACAGTTTCAGTGTGTACGAGGAAGCCAAGCAACAGACCTGATCTCCATCATCCGAATCCGAAATAAGCTCGCACACGCCTGTCCGATCGACTCCAGTTCCATCGCAAGAGACTTTCATGAGGAACGAGTACATAGCGATAACGAACACCGCCGCGGCAACGGTGATCTTGATCTCCCACCATGACGGGACGAGGAAATCGAAGGCGATCTCGGCCATCCCCGCAAAAGTTGGCGAGCGGAAGAGATCGGAGAACAGGAATTCTAGGGTTTGGGGCGTGGGATTTCTAGGGTATGGAAATTTGAGAAGAAGATCCATGAGAGAGGTGTATTTGAGGAGAGAGAACGGGCATTTCAGAGTCAAAACGAAGGCTCGTTGGAGCGAGAGCGAGATTACCGTGAAAAAGCGAATGGGAATTTATAACGGTTGAGTTCCTGAAATGCCCCTCCTTTTGTTCGTGAATATTAGGAATTCCTACTGGTGTGACGTGGAATAAAGTGATCATAGAGGGGTATTTTTGGAAGACAAAATTGACATTCGGATTTCTGGAAATATCGAAGATGCCATTCGCGTGGACGCTTTCTTGACGTGACTGGGCTTTGGACGAGAGGATGCTGCCCGTCTAAAGGCAAGCACACATGCCAAACGGCGCACGTGTGATAGGTTAGATTTTCTTTTCGAAAATCAGATTGTTTCGATGTTCAGGTGGGCCACAGCTGTGAGAAACAAATGATGATTGGGGAAAGTTTTTTCGGCCGTCCGTTGTTCGGCACATTGTGGCCCACTCCATGAGTGAAAAACCTTTCTGTTTTTTTTTTTGGGCCGGGTTTGGGTAATACCCGACCGGAACCTACTTAGAGACGGACGGTCCTGCCAGGTGCTCTGTGGGCCTACCGTGATTATGTGTTTTATCAGGGCTGTCCATCTAATTTGAAAATTTATTTGAAGTGATGAACTAAATAATGAGGCAGATCTAAATTCTTTAGTGGAACGAGACGGTATTTCCCGCCAAAGCCTTTCGCAGAAGATCCGCATTGAGAACTCAGGTGGTGTTTGTGAGAATTCCACCATGTTTATTAGTTTTCCAACATGTTCATTTTAAGACACGAGGCTAAATATGAACCGGTTCCAATTCTTAAGTGGGTTGAAAATGTGAGAATTGAACATTCACAATTGAAATATTTGTAAGGCCACCGAAGTTTTGAATCATGCTAATATCTGTGTTTTCAGTTCATTCCAGTAGAAATGATATTATGAATGGTATGGATGGGATTTAAACATCACTGTCAACCAGGGAGGTTTCAATGGTAGGAATTTCCTTAATAAGACACGCTTGCGTCTACTGCTTGCTTTTCATATCGTATTCTAAAATGAGCTCACAAATTGAATGGACAGGGTGAAATCCTTACGAACTTCATGGCGGGCCGACATAGGTTAGGAATTTTTTGCCAAAGGCTTTCACAAGAAATCCGTGTATGGTGGAACATCCATTACATTATAGGCAATTAAAAACTTGAAAGAATAAATCGTTATGGCCCACCTGAGATTTGAATCTTCTTCATTTTATGAATCATGAAAAAAAAAAAAAGTAATAAATAAATAAATAATCTAAAAAAAGGATGAACAGTGTGAATACAAAATACATACATCAAGGTGGCCCCACGGTAACCTAGGGTCATGGCCATACCATCTTGGGTGAAGTGGGGGTCTCACCTAAGCTGCTCTCTAATCCAAATATTTTGACTGTATAAAGATTATATTAGTTAATGTGAAAGTGGTTAGAGACCCTCGTTGTTCATATTTCGTAAAGCGCTTTGGTTTTGTTGGTTTTATTTAAGCAACGACACCACAAATGAGGAAAGTCCTCAAGATTTAAATTACCCAATTGAAATATGTGCTCAATTTTAATTGTATCACCAAAACGGACAAGGAAATTAAAGGAGACTAAATGTTGGGGGAGAAAGAAAGAGAGAAAGCAATTATTTCATTTACATTGATTCAAACTCTATTATGATTTATGTATGTGGCAAATACTCTCTTTCTTTTTTTGAAACGATGATTGGAGGCTACTAAAAATTTAAAGAATAAATTGGCAGAGAGATGAAAGAGAAAACCATTACATAAAACATTTGAATTTTTAAATTTAAAAAATTTACACGTGTTATACGTAACCACACACCCTCGATTTGTACTTGTTGATGTCAAAATCTGGTTGGCCTTCTCTCCACGTCGTGTTCACCTCAAGGTATCACCCCTGGAACCTGCAGCAAGAGAACTGGCAAAGGTGACCCTGGCTAAGCCGAGGGACCCTCCGATGCCTAAGTCAGTACAAGGGACTCGGGGTCAAGTAGAGAATAGAAGAGAGAGAGAGAGCTTGCTATCGCGTCTCTGTAGATGAAGTGTCGTGTGTTATTTATACTTACCTGTGGAATGGTCTGGATCCGATAATCTCGGCATGATCAAGGGAATTCTCGGATTATGGAGATACTGCCCACAATCTACTGATCACGCAGCGTATCGGGCGAGTAGTGCGTATCTGCGAGCGAAGTTATCGGCCACGACCAGTGATGGCAACTTTCGCATATGCCGTATGCCACAACCAGTCTACTCGGCTTGGTTCATCCGACCATGGGACAAAGGATGCGGCTTCCAAGTCGAGTGGTATCCGACCCGACCCGTCAGGTCCGATCCATTGTGGTCAGCGAGGCTTGCCGTGTCGAGCATATTACAGCTAGCGGATTATAGGTTATCCAATCGGAGTGTAAGAACCGTTCCGATCTATACCTTAGCCGAGTCGGTCGGCTCGGACGGGTTGTGCCTCCTGCTCGTTATTGTCGGGTGATGCTCGAACCTGGTCTGATCGGGCGTGCCTTGGACGTCATGGTAGTGGGTCGACCCGGACTAACACTCGGACGGGTGTTTTATTATGGCTCGGATCTTTCCATAACAGAAGCCTCTTACTCTTCGAGTCTGCTCGCAGACTTGGAGAGTACCCATGCAAGAGATCTCCCACCCATAATGCATTGACGATGAAATTCAAATTCGAAGCGTCACATCCCAAGATTACGCACGTTCGAGTCGCTTTGGTCGACGCGTGGCGACGGTTACGATTCCGAATCTCCTTCGGGCCAATGACAGGCTGCCACGTAGGTCTGAGGAGGCGTGTATATGACGGCTCCCATTGCTCGGGCGTCTCTTCGCATATCGCAGCACGCTGCTCGAGGTCAGAGTCGTACCATCGGTTAAGTTTTCCCCCAACAAGGTGTGGCCACTTGTACTTGAAGATCGGCTCGTGCCGATTCGGCTGCGGCCATTATGGCTTGCCATTAATTCAGAGGCCCTTCGTAGCCTATATAAGGGATCTCAAATTTTCGTCTGTTACTCTACATTGTGAACCAGAAGAGTGTACCGGAGGAGGCGATTTCCGACGAGGTGATTCCGTTCGAATTTGAAGTTTTCGACTGGCGATTCCGACCGATCTCCCTTTTTCGGTAGAAGGCGATTTCTGGTAGTCGTCCGGTGAGTCCCTTCTGCTGATCTACGTCCTTCTTTTTCATAATGTCTTTCGACCTCAAAATGGTGCACGAATACGCTGAGGACTCCGAGCCGGGCAGTTCGGAAGATGGAAGTGGAGCTTCCGAAGGCCCCTTCGAAACCACACCCCTATACCCCCCGCCTCGGAGATAAAAGATGATGGATGCTAAGACCAAGCAGCCTAGCAAGAAGAAAGCCACCTGAGCCTGCCAAGCCAGCACTGCTGAGGCCGTTGAAATGCCCGCGAGTGGACGCACCGCGGAGGTTATACCGGGAGGTTCCGTTTTATCGGAATCTCAAATAGAATGGATCCGTTCGGAGTTTCAAATTTCGAACTCCGTCCGGATAAGGGCCCTTGGGCCTATGGACGTGGCTGGTGCTCCTGTCGAGGGGGAAGTTACCATCTTCCTCTGTGCGCTGCAGTGCGGGCTTCAGCTCCCACTTCACCCCTTCATCAGGAAAGTTGCAGCCTACCTCAGGCTGGCTCCTAGGCAATTCACTCCCAATGCCTGGAGGGTGCTGATTTCTGCCTTCATTATCTGGTGATAAGTTGAGAACCCTGAGCTGACCCCGGAAGAGCTGATGAGTCTATACCTAGTCAAGCACGACAGCAACGACCCATGGTACTACTTCGCGACCCGAGACAACAAGGGGTCGGGACTAGTGATGAACCTGTCGTCCACCATTAAAGACTGAAAAAATAAGTGGTTCTGGGCGGCAGGCGAATGAGAGGCGCCAGCAGCGGACCTCGGGACCTTGACTACACGGGTTCCGACACGCTTCATAAAACCAAGTCAGACTTCAACTAGTACCTGTGCCACTGCCTTTGTTTTCATTTGTTTCAATTGAAGTAATGCTTCTCCGATTCCTTTTACAGCTTTTCAGAAGGGGCTGCCTCTCCTCGACTCGGCTCAGAAGAACCGTATCGCGAAGGCTAGAGCACGATCGGAGACGCTTCGCTCCTAAACTGATTTAATCACCGTGACCAATCTTCATTGGTCCGGGCTTTGCAAGACACAACCCTTACCCACATCTTTCAGTAAGTTGTCTTAAGATGACATTGAGCCCAATTTTGCTTACTTAGTCGCTGACATTGTCACTTCTCTTGCAGGCATGGCCGAAGCGTTTAGCACATGAGAGAGGAAAGCGGCTTCGACTGAGACGAAATTGTTGAAGGAAGCCCCCCGGGTGAAGATCACTCGGAAGAAGTAGGTCCCTCCTCGTGAGGGGGAATCTGCTGCCGCGCTGATCTTTACAGCTCCTGCTCCGAGGCTCGCCGTCTCGGCTCTTGTGGTGCTTGCCCACCCACAGACGTCAGGTGCAGCGCCAACCCCGATGCTCCCTGGCATAGTCATGGCCCCTCCGGCGGCCTCGTGTCTAGTGCTGTCTGGTCCGACCAGGGGCCCAGTGGTAACTACTCCCCCGGTGCTTACCCGAAAGACTGTGGTTGGCACCCCCGTCGTTCCGAGCTTTGCTTCGCACAGTAGCCATTCCTATCGCAGCCCCTGATCCCCCCATTGTCATCCCTTCTTCCTCCGAGAGGGAGGAGGCCATTAGAATGGCCGACAACATGCTTTCTCCCCCCGAGGTCGGGAAAGATGTCTGCGCCGAAGGTAAGAACTCGGCAGGTAGTAGGGTAGGGGCCGAGGAGGCCGTGGCCTCGCCCCAGGTGGGGACGAGCGGTGGGAGGTTCGAGCTAGGCTACCATATGGCCTGCCTGGCTCCGTGGGTCGCCAAGCATGCCCCCGAGGAGGACATAGCTTGAAACCTTGGCAGGTCGGACAACTCCTTTCTGAATGACTTAACTGCCGTGTACTACACGGTACGTCTCCGAGAGGACTCTTTCTTTCCTTCGTATTGTCATTACATATGTTTTCTTAGATACTGATTCTCGTTTCCTATTCAGGTTGTCCTGGTATTTCTTTCAGTTTGAGAGAGAGCGCGGGAGCATCGGAGGAGGGAGATGAAGCTTGAGGCTCTCAAGGCCGAGATGGCGGCTTTACGAGCTAAATCTGCCCTCTCGAAGTCCGAGCATAGTGAGCTGCGCCGACAGCTTTCCTACGAGAAGGCCAAAGTAAGTCAGCTGCAGGGAGTTGTGGTCGACCTGGAGGCCAAGGAGCTGCAGTTGCAGGAAAGGGTGGACAATCTCAAAGCCAGCGACGATGCAGCGACTGCAGAGCTGACCCGCGCTAGAGCGCACACGGATTTCTTGGCCATGGAGACCACTCGGCTGGGTGAGGCCTTGAAGTGCACTAAGGCTGAGGGGGCTGAAGAGCGAACCTGAGCCATCGCTCAGGCTGTGGAGGCTCAGCGGGTCAAAAACGAGGCTTCTCTGGCAGCAGCAGTTGCCGTCGCGATTGAAGATTTTAAGACCTCCAAGGAGAGGGACGCTGAACCTGCGACGTTTTACAACCGCGGCTTCGATGCTTGTCTCGAGGCGGTCCTGGGTTTATACCCAGACCTCGATCTTGATTCTCTTCTTCCTGAGGACCCTGATGATACCCCTGCCGAAGTTGTCCGTTCGGATCAAGCCCCCGACGCCCAAGCTTCTCCTCCCGCGTGAAGACATGTTTTGTTATCTTTTTCTCTTAAACTGTTAATGTATTTTTGCCCCTTTGAGGGGGATTTACTGAATGAGAAACATTTCCTTGGTATTCGTCAACTGTTGACTTGCGATGTTGTTTTGTGGCTGAGCTTACCTCTTTACGGGTCTGGCTCTTTCATTATCGTTTAGTTGGTTTTCCAAGCCCCCCCCCCCCCCCCCAGCCCAAGTCTTAGTTGGGTCCAATCTGTTAGGGTACTCGGCTCGTCGCTTGTCTAGTCGAAGACCTTTCGTTCTGTCGTATGATGATCTGAGTGCTTCATTGGAGAGTCGGGTCATTATTAGGGTTTTTCCCTCAAGGGGACGCCTTGTCGAACCTTTGTAAGGTTAGGTCCCGACCCCTTAAAGGATCAGACCAGTAAGTTCGTGCTCGTGTTGATAAGACAATTGAGCAGACGTTTGAGGTAGAATTGAAACTTTTATTAAGAGCCTTAAAGGCTTAGTCGCTCGGAGGCATACACTTTATTATGAGCCTTAAAGGCTAGTTCATCATAGGTAGTAAATCTTCAGGTGCTCATCGTTCCAAGGATGAGGGAGCTAATGGCATTCAAGGTCTTCCAAGTGATACGAGCCCAGTTTGGCTGATCTGACCACGCTATATAGTCCTTCCCAGTTGGGTCTGAGTGCCTAACCTTGACCTTTGAGTTGTAGAAGCGCGCTACCTGCTGATGTCGAGCCGCCGCCCGGAGCTTGAAAATATTTCTGACTTCTTCAAACAAATCCAGATTAGCGGCGATCTGCTCGGAGTTTTGATTTTCTTCAAAGTTCTTCACGCGCGCCGTAGGGAGTCCAATTTCTACTGATATTATTGTCTCCGAGCCATAGGATAATAAAAATGAGGTTTCACCCGTTGAAGTCTGGGCTGTGGTCCTGTAAGCCCAAAGGACGAAGGAGAGCTCTTCGGCCCAGTTACCCTTTGCTTTTTTCAGTTTTGTTTTGAGATGGTGCTTGATGATCTTGTTGACCACTTCCACTTGTCCATTCGATTGCAGGTGCCGAGGGGATGAATAAGCATTGATGATGCCAAGTCCTTAACACATACCTCGGAACTTGTTGTTATCAAATTGCCGGCCGTTATCAGATACGATGGTTCGTGGGACTCCGAACCGACAGATGATATTTTTTCACACAAAATCAATCACTTTTGCTCAGTAATCTTTGCGATGGGCTCGGCCTCGGCCTACTTGATGAAGTAGTCGATCGCAACTATGGCAAACTTTACTTGTCCCTTCACTATGGGCAAATGTAAGACCCGTATCTTAGTCCGTACCGTTTCGTAGACTTCCGCGGTCTTGCCGGTCGAATTTCGGTAACCTTCGACCCTTAATCGATATTTACGCACGACCCTGATTCGTACGTCGTCAACCCGAGTTGACTCAATCCAAGACCCTTACCATAGCGACCGCGCCATCTCTGCGGTTCAGATACCGTGACTTACGCGCCGAGGCGATACCCTGGTCAAGAGATGTGGGCCAACGTTCGGTGTGAGAAAAATACCGCGCATTGCGAAATCCAAGAGAACCTCTAAGAGGTGTCACATCAATCTCATCAATCAATCAAATCTTATCACATCACATGTCAAGTACACATCACCTTTCACCCATACCCAAGCAACCACAAAAGTCTAAAAGTTCTTTCATGCCCATACTTTTCTTACACAAAATGCCTCAAAAGTCAAGAAATCCTTACACAAGCCATGCCTTTCTTACACAAATGCCACCAAAGTCAAATAAAGTGGCTCTTACACCCATCACCACCACATCAAACATCTATCACTCATCTCTCTCTCCCTTTACAAGTCTCTCTCTACTCTCTCCCAAGCAAGAGAAAAATCCATACGTCCAAGCCTCTCCCCATTTCTCTCAAACTACAAGTGTGGCCCACCTTCTCACCCTCTCATTCCCCATCTCAACCATCCAAACCTCATCTCCTCCGTTGGGATCAAAGCTAAGGAGCTAAGGAAGCATACGGTGCAAGAAGAAGCTGGTGGGTGATCTTACATCTTATTTTTTTTTTCATTCATTTCGTTTGATTAAGGGTCCATATATGTGGGACCCACCTTAATGTATATTTGTATGCAAGAGGGGCCCATAGTGGCGGGGACCCTCCACCCTCACCGATCTCTCTCTCTCTGTTTTTTTTTCCTTTGTGTATGATGCCTTGTGACCCACTTGATGCATGACCTTACCCATGCCATCCATTGATGTGGACCCCACTGTTTACGTGGATGGTATGTGCACCGTCCAGCAGCAGTCGTTGCTGGACATGGGTAAAGCACAAATATCAGACTGATCAAACGGGTGGGCCATGTGGGACTCACCTTGATGAGGTGTATGCCCACTCCGTCAGTCAGTGGGGTTAGCTAACGTGAAGTGTGGACTGACAGTGGCTGTAGCTAACATGGAATGTGCACTGACGTGTGTACTGACATGGGTGTCTAACTAACGATGGGGTCCAGGGGACCCATCCACGCCTTCCATCCATTAGGTGGGCCACACTGTGATGTGTGTGAAGTGTCCACCGTTCAGAAGGTGGGACCCACATTCCCATAGGGCACTCCTGGATGCACGTAACCCCGCCTAAATCCATGGCTAGACTGGCAGACTGAGTGGAGATACCTCGTTCAACACCTGAGGTCTTGGTACGAACCCCTAGAGGGTGGCCTGCACGTGGGACCCACCCAAGTTTTTGGATGCGGCTGGACCTTGCCTGACCCTTCATTCAAGTGGGACACCCACGATGGGTGGGCTGGATTTTTGGACCCCATCTCAGTAGGCCTAATAATGATTATGAATGTTTTAAACGGAGGGCAGCTCTCTCAACTGTTGCATCTGGTGTGGCCCACGCAAGTCACGGTCTGACTTGATTTTTGAGACCTAGGCCCACGCTGGAACAATGTATCTGACTGACGGGTCAAACATATGGCAGTCTCAACGGTGGGGCCCACACAGCTCGACCTCGTGGGGAGCTGAGTGTCAGCGAGCTCGCTGCACCCCCCTCTCTCATATACATATGTATGGTGGGCCCTACGTAGGACCCACCTTTGTTTTGTCAGCGGGAAAGAAAAGAAAAAGGAAAAGAAAAAGAAAGAAAAAGCAAAGGGGCCACGTGCCCTCCTCTCTCTATCTTTCTCTCTCTATATCTCTCTCTCTGTCTCTCTCTCTCTAGCATCAGTAGGCCGTAGGCCCCACATGATGTATGTGTTCCGAGCCATGCCGTCCATCTGTTTTGATGGTGGGGTCCACTGTCGTCTGTCGCCAGCAAGTTCTGTGGGCCCCCCTATTATATATATATATATTATATTATATACTATATATATTTTATAATATGTATATGTTGGTGGGCCCTATGTAGGGCCCACCTCTGCCCCTTTTGAGTGCAACAAGCTGCCTATACAGCGGCCACCTTGTTGTTCTTCGTTGGCAGCAAGCCCACAAGCTCACATGATGAATGTGTCATATCTACGCCAGCGAGTTCTGTGGGCCCACCTTGATGCATGTGTTGCATCTATACTGACCAACCATTTATGAGGTCATTTTAAGACATGGAACATGAGTGATTCAGATCTGAAAATCAAATGGACCTTACCATTTAAATAGTGGACTGCGTCATCCACCGTTCAACTTCCAAGGGCAACAGTAGATTCCAACTTCGTGGATATTTGTTTTCATTTCATCTATCTCTATAATAACTTGTGAATGGGTTGGATCTTAAAAAATAAATAAATAAATAAATATACATATATATATGAGGGTGGGCTCGATTTGTTATACCTGAGGTGCATTTGATTCGGCCCATATGATGAGGCCCATCTTGATTTGTATGTGGTAGTCCATTGGGGCCCATTTGATGTGGATGTAAGGTCCGTGTGATTAGGCCCATTTGACATATTCAAGGCCCACGGGTTATGACCCATTGCAATGCACATAAGGCCCATTGGTGCGACCCATTTATGTGGCCCATTTGATGAATAAAAGGCCCATATGATATGGCCCATTTGACGTATTTAAGGCCCAATGGCATGTACCTAAGGTCCATTGCAATGTGTGATCCCAACACGGATTATGTAACGATGTTTACGACGATCGTGCCTTGGGAGCAATGTTAGTTTGACGTCCACATTGCGAGTGTAATGTTGGTTGGATGTCCACATTACAACTCTCCTTAGGGCCCATTGATAGGCCGTACTTGTTGTGTATAGGCCATCTAGGCCCACCTGCATTATAAGGATAGTGCATTACTTTATAACATGTTTAGTATAGTTCCATGACTCACGATCATACGCATCATATGCATGCTTGATATGAGAAGTGATTGATCATAGCATATGCCTTCGGACAGATTATTTATGGAACACCGATTGGGCGATGTTGCCCTACCTGAGCGCACGATACGTGCAGGATTGCTGCATGATTGGATAGTGTGATTCATGCATTTCACATTGTATGGCATAATTACTGTACGCCCTAGCGACATCGGGGCTGTAGCCTCCATAGGCGTATCGTGGTTGGCAGGATTGGATACTGAAAATCTCGTTCTACATGGGGTGCTATATATATCATTGGGTGAAAGTCCCTAAACCCTTATGGTACCAAGAGGTTGCTCCAACGTCTAGACCGAGTGGGTAGATGAGCGTTGAGTGCCGATTACCAGATGGCTGCGCTCTCCACTGTGTCGTGGTCGGTTGGAAGGGGGTGTGGCCTTACCCGCCAGAGAGTAGGGGGCAAAGCTAGGTTGAGTTTGACCAGCTCGAGGAATGCGTCCGCTATCGACGAGCCGAGCTCGATATTGACAGGCAGATAGTGAGGTCTCTTTCACTTGCCTTATTACGCGCGATGGGGCGACGATCTGGTTTAAAGTGTACCAGACCCCGGTGATATCTCATATTTGAGCTGTATTGATATGTGGACTTAGATGAGGATTGTATGCTTGACTTGCATCTTGCATCGCATAGCCTTGGTACGGCTCATGATATTATGGATCCATCTGCATATTCCGTATTACTCTGATATTGCATGATCATATTACTACCTTGCGCACACACTTTCACCACCCTCTAAGCTTTATATAAGCTTATGCACGACCGTTGCGTGCAAGTGACGTTGGATCGCAGCAGCGCTGAGGTAGGAGCACCTTGCAGATTACTTTGGAGATTTTGTTCATTCTCATTGTATTTCTCGTTATGCTCATTGTACTTGTAAAGTTTTTGATCATAGTGGAAATGTAATGGAGTTTTTGGTTGTTGTTTGTGGGTTATGCCTTTGGTTATGCTTATTACGAATCAAACTGATGTAAAAAAAATCCTCCTCGTAGCATCTCAGGATCTGAACCTGGCGAATGGGCGCTAAGAGCCAAGAATGGGGTTCTACGGAGGCTGTCGGTGCCAGATTCGGTGATCGAAAATTTTGTGAGCCCGATTTCTGAGTTTGGGGCGTGACAGCAAAGGACCGATGATGTCAATCCCCCATTGGGCGAACGGCCACGGCCCACTCATGAGGGTCATTTCTTCCGCCGGTTGCCTCTGCACGGCTGCGAAACGTTGACATTTATCGCACCTCCGAACAAAGTCCTTTGAGTCCTGCTTAAGGGTTGATCAGAAATACCCTTAACAAAGTATCTTCATGGCCAGGGAGCGATTGCCAGAATTGTTTCCGCAGATCCCCTCGTGAATCTCCCGAATCACGTAGTCGGCCTCATCCGGTCGGAAGCATCTAAGGTAAGGCTGGGAATGTCCCCTTTTTATACAATCCTCCGTCCAATATGACGTACCGGTCCACTCTGACCCTGAGTCGCCTCGCCTCCAACTTGTCCGAGGAAATCTCGCCGGATGATAAATAATTAAAAATCGGGTCTATCCAGCTTGGAATGGACTGGATGGGATTGACCTTCTCCGCCTGGCCAATGGTCTGATGCTCAATGAATTCGACAAGAACGAAATGCGGGATCTTCCCTTCGAAGGCCGATGCGAGTCTTGTCAGGGCATCGGCCCACGAGTTCTCAGTTCTAGGGATTGTCGGATGGTGCAACTCCAGAATTTCTCTATCAGTTTCTTCGCCTCTTCGATGTAGGTGATCATTCTGATTTCTTTGGCTTTATACTCCGAAGAGATGTGGTTCACTACCAAATGCGAGTCGCAACGAACTTGCAGGGTCTGAACACCCAGGCTTGCGACCAGCCTGAGTCCAGCTAACAATGCTTCATACTCGGCCTCGTTGTTAGAAGCTTTGAACCCGAGTTTGATTGCTTATTGGATTATTGTTGAATCGGGTGCAACCAGGACGACACCAGCTCCTGCTCTTTTAACATTGGATAATCCATCAATATAAAGGACCCATCCCGGATCCGACGTTGTCTCTTGATCGCTCAACGGGACGGGCGGTGTCATCTCGACTTCCTTATTGATTTCTTCCTCACTCGGAGTTGTGAATTCGGCGATGAAGTCGGCTACAGCTTGACTCTTGATTGCTGCCCTAGGGCGGAATTGAATGTCAAACTCTTCGAGCTCCACTGCTCATTTGGTCATTCGACTTGCCACTTCCGGTCTCTAGAGGACCTGCCTCAGAGGAGAGTCGGTCAACACAACTATGGAATGAGCTTGGAAGTACGGCCGCAGTCTTCTAGCCGAGACGACGAGGCAGAGTGCCAGTTTTTCCAAGGACTGGTATCTCATTTTTACTGGTACCATGACTTTGCTCACATAGTACACGGGATATTTCCTGCTTCCGACTTCTATGATCAGAGCTGAGCTAACAGCTGAAGCCGAAACTGCGAGGTAGAGGAACAAGGGCTCCCCTTCTTCAGGTTTAGATAAGAGAGGCGGTGAACCCATGTACTGTTTCAACTGCTGGAAGGCTTGTTCGCACTCCGGTGTCCACTCTGCCCTCTTGTGGCCTTTCAGCTGCTGAAAGAAGGGAAGGTATTTATCTTTGGCCCTAGATATGAAGCTTTCGAGCATTGCCACTCTTCCTTAATGGTCTGAGGTGAGTTCATATCGAGGAGAGCCTTAATTTTATTCGGGTTGGCCTCAATACCTCGCTGGCTAACTTGAAAACTAAGAAACTTCCCTGACTCAACTCCGAATGCACACTTAGAGGGATTTAGCTTCATTTGATATTCTCGAAGGACGCTGAATGTTTTCCTAAGGTTGGCAAGATGGTCGGAGGCTCTAGTACTCTTCACTAGCATATCGTCGACGTATACCTCTATGGTGCACCCAATCTGTCTAGCAAACATCTGATTTACCAGCCTCTGATATGTTGCCCCAGCATTTTTCATGCTGAATGGCATGATCCGGTAACAGTAGAGTCCTCTGTCTATGACAAAGGTAGTCTTCTGCTTATCTGGGGGATGCATAGCGATCTGGTTCTACCCGGAGTAGGCTTCTAAAAATGAGAGTAGCTCATGTTCGGCCGTGCTGTCTACCAGTTGGTCGGTCCGAGGTAACAGGAAGCTGTCTTTAGGGCACACCTTATTCAGATCGGAGTAGTCTACACAGACCCGCCACTTCCCATTGAATTTTCTAACGAGCACAACATTCGCTATCCAGTCAGGGTAGTATACTTCTTCTATGAAACCCACATCGAGCAGGACGGAGACCTCCTCGGCAATGGCTTCATATCGTTCGGCATCGAACGACCTTCTTTTTTGCTTAACTGGCTTATGATCTGTGTCCACATTTAACCTATGAACCAACACGTCAGGAGAAATCCCTAACATATCTGTGCGTGACTATGCGAAGACGTCTCGGTGCTGCTTCAAGAAGGCCAATAACGCATCTCTCTGCTCGAAATTCAACGATGACTCGAGCTGAATAGTTTTGCTCGGATCTGATTCATCGAGGGGGACCTTTTCCAGATCTTCAACTGATAAGTTTTCTGTCAGTCCTCGAGGGTCCAAGGCGTCCACGAAGAGAGCCTGTTTGGCGGCTCCTTTTCTTACTGCTACCGCATAACACCTTCGGGCCTCACGTTAGTCGCCTTAGAGATAACCGATTCTACCTTTGGCTGGAAACTTCATCATCAAATGGTAAGTTGAGACGACCGCTCTCATCGCGTTGAGGGGGGGTCGGCCCAGGATGATATTGTGGACAGATGAAATATTGACAACCAAAAAGTTTACCAGAAGTGTGACTTGATGCTGTCCGTCTCCTGCTGTTACTGGGAGGGAGATGGCTCCTTCGGAGATTACCTTCTCTTCAGCAAAGCCGTGTAGGGGAGTCTTCACGGGACAGAGTCGAGACCGTGAAATTCTCATCTTTTCGAATGCTTCGGAGTACATCACATCAATCGAACTTCCAGTGTCGACCAGAATGCGATATACTTTGTGATTTGCTATGGTCATTGTGACCACTAGCGCGTCATCATGCGGATGCTGGATTCTGCATGCGTCATCTTTCGTGAATGTCAGGCTGCACGGAGTGACTCGAAGTTCCTTGCTGGGACGTTCTGCTAGGTGAACATGGTGTTCCTGCTCGAATCTCCTAGAATGGGCTTTTCGAGCCCTGTTTGAATCCCCTCCCCCAGCTAAGCCTCCAAAATTAGTACGAATTTCAGTGGGTTCTTCTAGGGGGTTGTTTAGCTGTTCTCGCGGCCGTTCCTCTCTTTGAGTGAACTTCTCTCTTTTAATGTATCGACGTAGATGTCCCTTGAACTCCTCGACGTTAGTATACTTCTGAGCCTTCGCCATGAAGTCTGCTAGCATTTTCGGCGGATTCTTTTCGATGGAGAAGGAGAACTTTTCTTCCTTTAGTCCGCTCAGAATGGCAGCAAAGGCCATCTTATCATCATAGTCCTCGGCGTGCAACACTTCTTCATTAAAACGAGCAATGTAGTCTTTCAATGACTCTTTCGGAGCCTGCTTGATGGTGAGTAGGTGAGTGTTGGGTTTCCGACTTCTCTTACCGCTTGTGAACTGCGTAAGGAATAACCGACTTAATTCCGTGAAGGAGTCCACCGAGTTTGGTTTAAGTTGATGATACCAAATCCGAGGGATCCCATAAGGGTGATGGAAAACCCTCTACACATCATTGCGTTCGTTGCAGTCTGGATCTGCATCCACGATCAGTAAGCTTCCAGATGTTCTGATGGATCCCCAGACCCTAAATACTAGATAACAAGAGGCATCCGAAACCTCTACGGCATCACCTCAGCCATGATGGCAGGGGTGAAGGGAGGCTCAGTCTCTTCCATCATCGCCTAGATCATGGCCGGGACTGTTGATTGTTGTTGCTTTTTCTCCAACGTCAGGAACTAGTCCTTAAGCTCCGCAAATCGTGCCTCCCACTGATCCTTATTTTTAGCGATGACTTCTGGGGCATCCTCGATCTCCGACGTTCTTCTTTCTCTTCTCTGTTCTAATTGATGACGGAGATTCGTGGGTGGCAGAGCAGATGTGCCTGAATGGACGGTAGTAGTGACATTCCGCGCGGATCCTTCAGCGTGCAACACAGGAGGGTTTTGACACGAACGCGGTACCCCTAAGTGCTGGGGAGCTTCAGGTCTCACACTCCTCGACACAGAGCGAGTCTCTACGAACAACTCCACTGGCTAGAGGACGGGTTGTTCCTGAACCAGGCGTGACTCTAGGTCCCTCTGCTGCTTCATTCTGTTTATCTCATCGAGCAGCGCCTGGATCTCGTTTTGCATGGCGTGATATTTATTTAACCGATTGTGCGAGCGTTGGGAAGGTCCTGGTGCGGACTCAGCGTGAAGTGGTGATGATGACCGAGTCTGTTCATTTGGTACCGGTTCCACAACTGCAGCTTTCTTCTTTGTCGTCATTGCTTAGAAAAAGACAGATGAGAACCTGACTTTTAGTCTCAGGTTCCCACAGATGGCGCCAAAAAATGTTGATGTCAAAATTTGGTTGGCCCTCCCTCCACGTCATGTTCACCTCAAGGTATCGCCCCTGGAACCTGCAGCAAGAGAACCGGCAAAGGTGACCCTGGCTAAGCCGGGGGACCCTCCGATGCCTAAGTCAGGATATGGGACTCGGGGTCAAGTAGAGAGTAGAAGAGAGAGAGCTTGTTATCGCGTCTCTGTAGACGAAGTGTCGTGTGCTATTTATACTTGCCTGTGGAATGGTCTGGATCCGATAATCTCGACACGATCAAGGGGATTCTCAAATCATGGAGATGCTGCCCGCAATCTACTGATCACGCAGTGTATCGGGCGAGTAGTGCATATTTACGAGCGAAGTTATCGGCCACGACCAGTAATGACAACTTCCGCATATGGCGTATGCCACCACAAGTCTACTCGGCTCGGCTCATCCGACCATGGAACAAAGGATGCGGCTTCCAAGTCGAGTGGTATCCGACCCGACCCGTCAGGTCCGATCCGTTGTGGTCAGCGAGGCTTGCCGTGTCGAGCATATTACAGCTAGCGGATTATAGGTTATCCGATCGGAGTGTAAGAACCGTTCCGAGCTATACTTTATCTGAGTCGGTCGGCTCGGACGGGTCGTGCCTCCTGCTCATTATTGTCGGGTGATGCTCGAACCTGGTCAGACTGGGCATGCCTTGGACGTCATGGCAGTGAGTTGGCCCGGACTAACGCTCGGACGGGTGTTTTATCATGGGCTCGGATCTTCCCATAACAGTACTCATGTTATTTTAATTTTCATAAAAATATTAGTAAATTGTTTTGAATTGATATTTTTTTATTATAAGGCTCAAGTTAGTTCACTCGTATCAAGGTATGCATCATACCAATGATGTTGGGTACAAAATATTTGATACTTTTATGATGGGATAGTGATTTATCATAAGCGAATATAATCACTATGTCTATTTCAAGACATTAAGTGAACGACAATTCATTGTAATGGATTTATACGTAGATGACATGTTTATTGTCAACCATAGCATATTTAAGATCGATACATTGAGAACTCAGTTGTCAGGGACATTCAAACTGAAATATCTGGAGGCTGTAAAGAAGATTCTTGGCGTAATTATCGAGATAGGCGAAGAAACAGGCTACGATTATCATAGGCAGAATAACTTGAGAAGGTGTTGGTTAAATTTGGTATGAATAAGGCGAAAACAGTTAGTACACCCTATGCTGCTCAGTTTAGGCTTATTTTAAGTAACGTCTCAATAAAGATGAAGAAAAGCAAGTTATGTCTTGTGTGCTCCTATTCAAGTGTAGTTGACAGTTTGATGTATGACATAGTCTCTACAAGATTAGATATTTTATATATAGTGAGTGTCGTGAACAGATACATGGCTAACCTCGGTAAGCAACAATGGAAGGCAGTGAAATGATTACTTCGATATATATAAGGTACAGTGGACTACGTGTTGACATTCGAAAAAATATATGGGAAACTATTAGGCTATGTTGATACCGATTATGCAGGAAATATGGATAATAGAAAGTTAAATTCTGATTGCTTATATATTCTTGCGGGTGGAACGATTAGTTGGATGTCGAAGTTTCAGTTTGTGATTGATCTTTACATAAACGAAGCTAAGTATATGGCTGTGACAGAGACATTTAAAGAGGGTTTTTTGTTGAGAGGATGATAAATCAGCTTAGGCTTCAACAAAAAGTTGTGTCGGTTAATTGTAACAGTAAAAGCGCAATCAATTTGGCAAAAAACTCAGTTTATTACTCACGTACCAAGCATATTAATGTTCATCATCATTTTATTCGATAGGTGGTGGAGGAAGTTGGCGTGACTATAGAGAAGATCCATACAAGCATGAATTCGGCCAACATGCTTACGAAGGTGGTTCCAGCAGAGAAGTTCCAATTATATTCGACTTCTCTGGGCTTGAAAAAAATTTGATGAAGACGGAGTGTGCACAAGAAGTGACAATGAAGATATGATGGAAGGCGGTTAGAGATGGTGATAGCAGGAGAGCAATGGAGCATGAAGATTGAATTCATTGTGGAGATTGTTGTGAGATGTCTTTAATATGCGTAAAAACAATGGGCATTAATAGATCAACAACCTTACTCGATCGATTGGACTACCTCGAAATTAGGTAGATTTCTCACTGGACAATTTAAACCATGTTCGATTGATCGAACCATCAGATTGATTGATCAACAATATTTGAAAATAAAAATCTTTTTTACTCTCTAAATAATTTCAAACTAGTTTGATCGCTATAGCTTTGGTCTACTTGATCGATCGAAAAGGTGCTCGATCAGTGTCGATCGATGGACATTCAGATTGACGATGTGCGTGGAACTGCATAAGTGCACGATTTGTTTCTTATTTTGCTTGTGATGCTATATATATATATATATATATATATATATATATATATATATATATATATATATATATATATATATATATATATATATATATATATATATATATATATATATATATATCATGTAAATTTTATGGATTCTCTGTGTCTGATTTATATTCGAGTTCACCTTGTTTAATTAAATTCGGGTTTGCTTCTGCACGATCCCTAACACATATATTACGGTAAGCCCCACAGTCCATGATCTATTAACCTGGATCGAGAGATCCACATAAGTCACACCGTTACATAAGAAATGCCTATCAATGAGCGAAATTGAATGGAAATAGAAGGTTTTCGTTGAAAGGTTTTAGTACATATTCTACTTAATAGTGGGCAGATTGCTTATGCCCCTAGCCACAGGAAGTTCCCATGGCCGAAAGCTGTGTGGGGGTGTACAGAGATGCATGTGACAAATCCATTATGTCCATCAGTTTTCAAAGATGACAATAGGATAAGAATTTAAAAATCAGGCAGATCCAAAACTCATGTGAGCCACACCACACAAAATGAATTAAGTGCCCACCACTGAAAAGTTTGTGGGTCATAGAAGTTTTATATACGAATGATATTTGTGCTGCAATTTATCTGAGTAGTAATAACCCTATGAACGGTTTGGATAGCATATAAACATCATGATGGGCTCGGGAAAAGGTTTCAATGGTGAAGCTTTCCTTTCCATTGTTTCACGTGGTGTGGCCCACAAGAGTTCATGCCCTACTGTAATAGGTCAGACTACCAATCAACTGAGTACAAGTGGCACATAAAGTCAATTAAAAAAAACTAATCTCTCAATTCTTTCCTATTACAGTGGGCATGAGTTACTGTATATTTCTCAATGGTGCGGATTAGGTGCGGCCTCCACCTCTCCCAAGACAGTGCGGCCCTTACTGTGGCGCCCATCTTGATGCATTTATTTCCATTTTTTGTCAGTTCCCTTCGGGGCATGTACCCAAATATGGAACGGATCCGATTCTTAGGTGGACCATACCATAGGAAATAGTAGTGAATGACTATTAATGGACCACATAAATTTTGAATTAATCTGATATTTGTTTTTTTCTTTTCATTTAGGTTGATGTGACTTTATCAACAGGTTAGATGGAAAATAAACACTATGAAAATATTGTGGTGGATCCTAGGAAGTATTTAATGATAGGGTGTTCACTCACTGTTGTTGTTTCCTGTAGTATGGTCCGTCTAATATTTGAATCTTTTTTATTCTTAGGCTCATACCCTTAAATGATATGAAAAAATGGATGGACAACATAGACTTAAAGGACCTACCTCAAGGTGGGCCCCAATGTGAGGGATGCACTGCATGTCTTGGGTGCAACCGGGTAGCACCTAGGGAATGGTATTTAAAAGAGTAAAATCCCAAATCTATCCCTCAAGAAAGTATTTTGTGTTGGAAAATGCTACGTTCACTTCGTGTTTCAAGCATGTGTCCTTTTACTTATTTTTTTGCTTTACTCATCTAGCTGTACTAGATCCAAACCGATCATTAGATAGTTCATGCCCTTGACATATGGGCCACATCCCTAAAATCACACTCATCAAAAAATCCTAACTCTTAGAATATAGAATGTTTAAAAAATGGACGGTGAAATAAACTTCGATTGCCATTTTCCTAATAACCATCCATCCATGTCCATGCTTCTTGGGCTTGGAGGGGAATTCTAGTCCATTTAAAGCAAACAAATTAAACATATTTTTAAAGAAAGCAATTTCCATAACCTTCTAGATATTTAATTTTATATACAAATGTTATGTGGATGTCATTATCTATTTTATTGATTTTATTTAATGCTGTTTGGACATTGGTATTTATAAAATAATACAACATGATGCGTGCTAACGTAAATTACTCTCCAACAACCCATCCAATGTCTTCTCTCTTTATCCTTCTAATAAAAAATGACAATCAAAGGTACACCCTTACTTCACGGCAATCCAAATTAATGACTAGACTTTTATTGTAGTTAACTTGGACTTTTCATTTTCCTAGTCATCGATTAGATGGCTAAAATCATCAAATCAAGAGGGATGGGAGGATAAATGTAGGCATTACATATAATGGATGGTCCAAATCATTTATTGGACCTTTAATGTGGCTATCTATGTTATACCCATTGATCAAGTACTCGGGATTATCTATTAAAAAAGTCTTTCAATGGGATAAGCAATCAAAGGTAGGGCCAACTAGATAGATGATTTAGATTACTAATTGGACCTTATTCTAATCAATATCAATAGTTGTTTATTACAGCCATTGATGGGCAGGTTAGACGTATTCAATCAAATATACTTTCATTAGGGATTGTAAATCAAAGGTGGCCCCCACATGATGGATGGCCCATATATTAATTGAACCTCTCTGGTATAATAAATATAGCTCATGCATTTTCTCAAGCATTGATTAGATGGTTATAACCATTAGTTTAAAGTGGCATTTGATATCAAAGTGACTTTTGGTGAAGTACAGTGATAGAGTTTGGCTTCCTAAAAAATCTTTAATATTGGAAGATTATACACTTTCAAATTAGTGGCACATAAAGAAGGGGTAAGGGTGACGTCCCAAATTCAAAAAAAAAATAAAAAAAACAAAAAAAAAAAAGTGCAAAAGTATTCCAATTGAAAAGTTTTCATAAGTTGTGGAAATATTGCTTCTTTAGTTCTTTCAATAATACAATAACTTGAATTAATGAGCCATACGCCTAGTTATAATAAAATTAGCCTTCACTCCATATGTATAATAGATAAAGCCATGCGTCTCTATGCCCTTTATCTATAATTTCTCTATACTTAAAAATGAAAGCCAACTTAGCCTCAAACTTAAAGTAGAAACTTGCTTAAAAAAGGAAAATAATAACTAATTCTAATCTAAGTTGTGCCAAGATTTGGAAATCAAGTTTACTTGGCTTCTAACAGTCTTTCTTAAACTTAATACTCATTCTCATCAATCTTCAACTTGATGGGGTTTTTTTCCTCATGCTTGATCGGTCGTGAGCCCTACACGACCGATCGTGGCCTCGTCTCGACCGGTCGTGGTTACGCAGATTCGTTCCACGATTTTGCAGATTGCAGAAATCTGAATTCTTTCGCAACTGAGATATGGAAAAGAGTTTCCTAAAACTATAAATAGGGGTTCGTAGGATTTTTCTAGTGATATGAAAAATATAAGAGGGCTATCAAAGTTGTGAGAAAGAAAGAGAGAAAGAGAGAGGAAGCTTGTAGAAGGGAGGTTATGCTCGTGGAGGTTATCTACTATGCAATTTAAATCTCAGCGCTTCTACGTCATTGTAATCGATGAAATTTCTCTATTTTTTTTAATTCTCTCATTGTTTATCCACTTTTGCGTTAGTGAAGAAGGTTGTAACGTTCTACTTCATAGTGAATTGTTGATCTGGACAAGGTCCCATGATTTTTACCTCTTTGAGGGTTTTTCACGTAAAAATCTCTTATGTGGTGTGTGGTCGATGCTTTGATTTATTTCATTACTTTATTATTCCATAATTCTGGTTTGTTCTGGGAGGCTAGATCCTATATTTTTGTGCAAGGCCCCCAACAAAGTGGTATCAGAGCCAAGTTCATTGAACGGGTATGATCGATTTTTGAATTATGGAAGGTTGCTCATCAAGGATGATCAGCCTCAATGGTTCTAATTGGACCATATGGAAGGCTAAGATGGAGGACTTGCTTTATTGCAAGGACCTATATTCTTCAATTTTAGGCATATCAGCAAAATTCAAGGATATGTCTGATGATGATTGGAAGAAGATGGACCAGAAAGCAGTGGGGTTTATTAGACAATGGCTGGATGATTCTGTGTTCCACCATATTTCTATAAAAAACCTCAGCCACTAACCTATGATTGAAATTAGAAGGGCTATATGAGAGGAAGACAATCGGTAATAAAATTTTTCTTATAAGGCGACTTGTGAATCTCAAGTTCAAGGATGTTGGTTCTGTGGGCGAGCACATGAATGAGGTTAGCAATATAGTGAACCAACTCTCTGTTATGAAGATGGTCCTGAATGATGAATTGCAGGCTTTACTATTACTTAGTTCATTGCCTGACAGTTGGGATGCATTGATGGTGTTTCTAAGTAACTCCAAGCCAGACGGAAAGATATTCATTGAACAGGTGACTAGCTGTCTCTTCAATGAAGAGACAAGGAGGAAGTCTCAGGGGTCTACTCAGCAAAAGGCCCTTGTGATACAGGAACAGGGGAGAGGAAAGAACAGGAAGGGCTTGAGATAAATCAAGAGGTAGGTCGAGTAACAGAAAAGATGCTGATTGCTGGAATTGTGACAAGAAGGGCCACTGCAAGCATGAATGTCATGGTAAGAAGAACGACAAGAAAGGAAAAGGAAAGGAGAAGGAAGATGAATCAGATTCCACTGCGGTCGCTTCAAATGGCGACACTGTAGTTATTCTTTCTGTAGATCATGATGTATGTCTCACAGTGTAGCACTGAAAATCGGCGTCCACGCTGATTTGTGCGTTAGTGCGTTTGATGGTAGGGGTGATTAGACTGTTTGTGGGTGTTGTTTCGCCAATAGCCAATTAATCTCAAAATCCCGCAGTCGGCTAGAACCCATGGAATATGTAAGGTTGGAGTAGTCCGAAAACTCTCCTACCTTAGATTGACTCTTGGTCTGTGATCCGGGATTCTGGGTAAGGGACTTTGGTTACAAAGAGGGAAGGGGTTAGGCACCTTCTCTGCTCGTACAAATATACGCTCTCTACTTGGTGTGGTAAAATAATTTCAAGGGACGATGGATGCTATGGTAGAGATGGGACTAGGCACATACGCGAATTTCTGATGTGGCAAGATCCAAGATTTCGGCAAGTCACAGAGCATACGTCCAACGGCGTGCTTCGAAGGCAGATGTAGTGATGCTGATGTAAAGAGGTGAGAAAATCAGACTAGATCACTAGAAATTTCTGATGTGACAGGATCTGATGTATGACAAGTCACAGAGCATATGTTCACTAGAGATCTAGAGAAGCAGGGGGGTTGAAAAAGGAGTAGATGTCATGATAAATGCTTGCATGTAAAATGGATCTTTAACTTGATCTTGAGTAGGCTGAGACATGAACCGGACCATGACCAGTTTGGGCTAGGCTTATGGGTTGGAACGGTTGAGAGGAAGGCTAGGGGGTGGCATAGAAAGATCAAATCTTTGAAGGCTCGGGAGCTCCTTCACTCTCCTTCACTCTCTTCCTCACTCTTTTTCTCTCTCACTCTCTTAAGCTAAAAGGGAGGAATGACTTGTTGGAGATGATTAAAATGAGAAGAGGAGGGGGCTATTTATAGCCTTCTCTAATGGCTCTATGGTAATTTCGGGTTTTGGGAGGGGTAAATGCTAATGTAGCAAGAGGAGATTAGTTGGAGCGAGAGAGGCGCCACGTGGCATGCTCCCATTAGCTAATGGAGTCGGTAAAAGAGTAAATAAGCTCGCATGGGGGGTAATTTCATGAGAAAGTTGACTTTTGGACACTGTGACAGCTGTCCACACTCGGGCCAAGAGCGGCGGCACACCGAGTACAGCCGGCGGTAGTCAGCTACTGCCTTGTACGTTATGTTAGTTCTCCTGGTGGTCCTCTTTTGGGGTTTACAACTCAGATAAGTGGGCTTAGGCTTGGGTAAAAGGGGGTTCTAGTTTGGGTATAGGATAAAAACGGGGTTGTATGTGAATTTGGATGGCTTGGATTACAGTTTCTAGTTACAGGTTTGGAAGTTTTGAGATTTTTGGGTTAGGGTTAGGTTTAGGCCGAGATTAGGGTTTGGTTCAAGATATGATCATAGTTCCTGAATTGTATTAGCCTTCTCAAGATGTTAGCCTGGGTGGGGTGTCTACAGATGCCCCTCTTTAATCGAGGTTGTAAGCAACCAAAGGTCAAAGCGAGTAGACATCCCACCCTTCTGGTCAGAAAAAGGGTAATGATTCGAATCTGTTACCTGCCATTGTATCATTGTTAGTCGACTGTTTGAAAAAGAGATGACTTGCACATATCATGAGGGTTGAGAAAAACATTGTGATTATCTCCTGTGCATTCGTCGCTTCTTTATGGGTCACTAATCACAACCCTTTCACGTCAAATTGTTAATAGCATTGGAGGATAAGTCTGAAAAGTAAGGGCCTCTGCACATTTGTCATGACTTTTTGTAGATTCTCGTACTGTTTGGTCTGTCGTTCCTTTGCTACGTAATCACCCTAAGAGTATTTGGTCTTTTTGATTGTCAAAGTAGTTAGCTGCCCTGTGCATTGGTGCGGCCTTACAGGGAATTCACTATGCCAACTTGGACTCGATCAAATTTTACGAACATCTCGAACTAGGTATGTGCAGGTAATCTTTTGCCATGCAGTCTGCCGATTCTGATATTTTGGTTACAATGGATTGTTATCACTTTGAGTTTGATTATTCTTTCCAGAGATGGATCTAATCATTTCTACTAGCATTCGTACGACTGTCCAGATATAGAGATCGGGCCAATTATACATGTATCGTGTACAAATTCGATTATCCTCTGGGGAAACTGGAAGAGATCGAATCTTATTTAGCTATTTCCACTGGCCGCAACTGGAGAATATGAAAAATTCTTCAGTGAGCTGCATGCATTGTTTGAAAGTTTTTTATTCAAAATCTATTCCCTTTGGAGCTAGATTCCTTAGGAATTTTATTTGAAAGTATTTTTTTACTTTAGAAAATATCCATTCGATCTCACGGGTGGGCGTTGTCATTCAGTTTTTATTCACACAAGTTAAGTAAACAGTCATGTTGCCTCCACTGATGAATTGGAGGGGCTAACGGTTTTTATTTAAGATGTTTTTGGAATTTTTGAAACATCTGTCCGATCTCGCGGGAGGGCGTCGTTGTCTAGTTTTTATTGTATAAGTCAAGTAAATAGTCGCGTTGTCTCCACTGATGAGTTGGCGGGGCTAATGGTTTTTATATTTTTGGATTTGTGAAAGATCCGTCCGATCTCGCGGGAGGGCATCGTCGTCCGACTTTTATTGTATAGTCTGGATCGAATAGGCAGATGGCCTCCACTAATGAATTAATGGAGCAATTGGGGAGCATGGGCCTGATTTGGACATGTGGGCCTAGGACCATGGGCCTCAAAATTGGGCTTGTAAAGTGGGTCTTGCTTTGGATATGTGGGCCTAGGAAATGGGCTTGAAAACATGGGCCTTGAACCATGGGCTTTTGACATGTGGGCCTTGTGGACTTTGAACTTGTGGACCTTATGAGCTTTAAAATGTGGGCCTCTAGGGCTTTGAACTTGTGAGCCTTGTGGACTTTGTGAGCTTTGAAATGTGGGCCTTTGGGGGCTTTGAACTTGTGGACCTTGTGGATTTTGAAATGTGGACTTCTAGGGCTTTGAACTGTGGGCCTCTGTGGGTTTTGAAATGTGAGCCTTTTAGGGCTTTGACTTTAACTTTGTGAATCCCCGACTTTGTTGGCTGCTTGTCCTGTATATGCATGAATGCTTTTTTTTTTTTGATTTTTTTTTTGTAAAGAAAGGAAAGTGATGTATAAAAAGACTTTTTTGAAATGAATGAAATTTTTTGTTTATGTCAAAGTTGTCAGTGTTTGCTTGTGTTTAGATTTGTGCTTTGGATGGTGGAATCAAAATATTGAACTTAGCCCATGTTGAATTCGATATTTTGAGTTGTTTACTAGGGATCCCGATTCTCTAAGAGTAATGCATAATCATGCCCCTTGGATTTGGGCAGAGTCTGACAGAATTCTAATCCGGGACTTATCTTTTCCTTGTACTTCTTCACTTTACTTGTTGCCTTGGCTTCTCTTGTTCTTGCACTTTTTATTTTCTTTTTTTTTTTTCTAGTCATTTTTGCCGATAGCACCTTTTTAGGTTTTCACTACGTTTGACTTTCTCGGCATTTTTGCCCATGGCGTCCTTTCAAAATTTCACCATGTCCCGAGTTTTTTCTCTTGCCTGCCCATTGACAGCTGTGCTCTTTTTACCCTTGGTGCCTTTTTAGGTTTTTACTAAGTCCTCTACATGCCCGCTGTTTTTACTCGAGGCGCCCTTTCGGATTTTCACCTCGCTCGTTTTGCTTAAGCACATTACTTTTCTTTTGATTTCTCTTTTTTTGTACAAAGACGGGAGGCTAGAATCCATTCATTGCCGGCCGATTAGTGAGTTGCCTAACTTTGTCTTCAATCATGATCGTGAAGCTGTTAACATTGGGTTAAACTATCCTGAGGGAAAATGGGTTGGTGACTTGTGTTCTCACTCATTGGGTTCGACTCTTTTTTTTTTTTTTTTGGATTGTGCACTTTATTCATCCATTTTTTAAAATTATTTCTTCATCTTTTTTTGAACCCTTTATTTTTTGGAACACTTATTAGAGGGAAGGAATGATGATGGAATGTACCTCAGGTGCTAACCTTTTGTCGTTTGACTTTAGCTTTATGATTCTGGTTGTTGACATAGTTAGGTAAGATCACCCATGATAGATAATCACGTTTTCGGCGTTGATGGGCTTTGGAAGATCTTTGCCCTTAATAATGGTAAGACGAAGGGCACCTCCCGGAGGAACCTTGCGGATGATCAACGGACCATCTCAGGATGGCCTGGAATTGCCCCTAGATATAGTAGGCGCAATGATAGGATATGCATTATTACCATGTTGCTAACCTTTCTTTCAGACTTGTTTGTCGTTGGTCCTAGCAATCATTGTGTGCTTTACGTTTGCAATATATAGTTAGTTGCATCGAGATTACCACCAATCATTTTTCTTAACTTCTTTCTTCATTTGTATCGATGAAGTATGATGTTGTTGGCGCTCACTTTTGTCTGCCACGAGAATATACTCATGACCATTGAATGCCTTTGGGTTCATTCTTTCGATGATGTCCATACCCCATCATGAAAGAGGGTTAGGGTGTTGCCAGGTTATAAAGACTCGAAACATGCACATGAATCCATTATGCAAGCTTCGAATACTTGAAGCACTTCCTGACATGCTACAATAACTTATCTCCATTGTTCATCAGTAGGACTCTATCATGGACTTCAGACATGATCTTAACAGCTTTGCTTGATGGGCTTGACTTCAGGCTTCATAGAAGATGATGTATGATTGGTTCTTCATTCGATCTGGGTAAGGCTTCCATAGGAGAATACGAAGTTAGATAGCCATGGGTTTCAGGAATTCTATCATCCTCTGCTTGTATTCAGGAGGTGAGGATTTCTTGATGCGTACCGTTCTAGGGAGCTCAAGGGATACCAAGTTCACAATTTCAAAATCATTCGTGACGACATTGGCCTTTGTTTCGAACTTTCTGAGGAAATCCTCTAGCTCGAGAGTTGGATCATCATTTTTCCTATCCTAGTCTTCATTTAAAACCACGAGTTTGAAGTCTAACTCCAGATCGAAATCATATGAGTCCAACTCCAGATCGAAATCATATGAGTTGACTTTAAACTTGGGTGTTGTAACAGACGCATTTGACACATTATTGCTTGTGAGTTTTGAAAGATTTTCTATTATTTTTATATTTTGGGAAATTTCTGTTGTTTTTAAGTATCTGAATTTTTTGGCATTTTGAAAATATTTAATGTTTTTGTCTGTTGAAATTTTCTGATTTTCTTTAAAAAAAAGATTTTGACAAGTATATGATTTTTTTTTTGTGTTTCAGAAATATCCAGTGTTTTTGGCTTTTTGACAATTTTCTGATTTTTATTTTATTTTTTTAGAAAGATGGCGATGTGAATCAAGGATTGCCTGATTCGACTTAAGGAGCCAAACATTATTTTCTTTTATTGTGCCGTCTTAGGGATTGCAAACTAGCTATTGCCCTGCACTCCCTCCCCTTAGGAGGCAGGGCCAGACGGATCAATAGGTGGGCCCTCATTGTCGTGCCGACATGTCATGATGAGTTTAGATTGGGTTCTGAGTTGGTGTAGGATGCCTTTTTTCTCAGCTCATCCCCGATGCATTATGAGTCTTTGGATTCTTCCTGCTCAGGTGAGACCCAGTCTGTGATCCAATCAATCAGGGAAAATTCTTACCCCTTGCCCAAGTTATTTTCAAATAGCTCAGTTAAGCTCATTTGATCCTCCACGATGGATCTTGGCCTGCCCATCGGAGAGATGATCCCTTTTCTTGATGGATCTAATTGATGTGTAGATGAAGGGATCAACTTCCTATTGCTGACCATGCCCTCCTTTGATCCATTCGTGCTTTGGTATCTCACCCCTAGAGATAGATATTCAAGTCCTCTCATGACTGCATTCTCTTGATATTTGAGCTGATAATAAAAATGTTGGTGCTCGACTGAAGGGAAGACATAGTTTGATCCAATGGGACACACAAGAGGCATGCAATTCACAGTCTCGAACTCGAGACCTTAGCATGTGATATCCTCATTAGAGCATTGTATGTCTATGATCGGGATATCTATCTCTTGATGGTTGACTGCTTCTATCGGAAAGATTTATTCAGGATCACCCAAAACGGTCAACGCCTTGTCTCAGAAAATGTATTTGGCCTTTTGATGAAGAGTTAAGAGAAAGCCTTGACTCTATGGATCCAAGACTGACCAGAGAGGAGATGAAATGAAGCTGTGATGTCAAAGACCTGAAAAGTGATGGTTGATATTTTGAGGCTAATCAAGATCTTGGCATTAATCTCTTCCTTGACTTTTCTCCTAAACGTGGGAACCACTTGTCCTAGACTCTTCTCTTGAAGGATCAAAGACTGAGCAGAGCTAGGCAAATCCCTTTGAGTAGCAGAATGTCCTTCTTGGAAAGTTACCACATGATTGAAGTTGGGCCCTGATTTTACTAGGGCATGCAGTATGTTGATCAGAGAAGGAGCATTTTCTTGGATCATGAGGGTTGGAGTAGGGGCCGGATAAGCAGGTGGTGCCCCTTGTGAGGTAAAGGATGTATGGACTGGATTGATCGGTGGTGGCTCTTTTAGACTTGGGAGCATGGAGATTGGACTGGATGGAGATGCCCCTTACATATTCAAGAGTGAAAAGATTGAACTGGTAAGGTGTGCCCCGTGTAGACTTGAGAGCATGGACACTGGACCGACTGTAGATGCCCTTTACATATTTGAGAGCAAAGAGATTGGATTGGCAGGGTGTACCCCTTGTAGACTTGAGGGTATGGAGATTGGACTGGATGGAGATGCCCCTTGCGTATTTGAGAGCGAAGAGGTTAGACTGGTAGGGTGTGCCCCTTGTAGACTTGGGGGAATGGAGACTGGACCAACTGGAGATACCCCTTGTGTATTTGAGAGCGAATGGATTGGACTGGTAGGGTGTGCCTCTTGTAGACTTGGGGGTATTGTTATTGGGCTGGCAGTGATTGAATGGATGCATCGGACTGGATTGACCGAGGGTGGCTCCTCTTAATTGATATTGTTAGTAGAGATTCCTGATGAACTAGGGCATACTTGATACGATGGCTGTCATGTCCCAAACTCGGAAACCGGACTCACAAAATTTTCGATCACCGAATCCGGCGCCGACAGCCTCCGTAGTACCCCATTCTCGGCTCCCAGCACCCATATACCAGGTTTTGATCCTGGGATGCTAAAAGGAGGATTTCTAATATCTATTTGATTCGTAATAAGCATAACATAAGCATAACCCACGAACAATAACCACAAGAACACCATCACAAAATTCACTATGATAAAAAACTTTAGGTACAATGCATAGGAAAGGAAAATACAAGATAGTGACAATAATAAAAACTCCAGAAGCTTGGCTGCACGCTCCAACGATGGCAAGACTAAGGCTACATCCTGGCATCACCTGCACGCATCAATCGTGCATAAGCTTATAAAAAGCTTAGAGGGTGGTGTAAGTGTGTGCGCAATAAGAGCGTGCTCAGAATGCAAGGTCAGAAAAATACGAAATCATGCTGATGAATACATGAATGCACTCAGCCGTACCAAGGTTATGCGGTGTAAAATGCAAGTCAAGCATGTCGATCCTCATCCATATATCAATACAGCTCCTCATTAGAGCATCAAGTCAATACGGTTCTCAGTCTGGATAATCACTAGGGTCTAGTACACTCTAGCCAGCTTGCCGCCCCTATCCGAATGCACAACTGGAAAAGTGGAAGAGACCTCACTATCCGCCTGATAATATCGGGCCCGACTCATCGATAGCGGACCGATTCCTCAAGTTGGTCAAACTCAACCTATAAGTTACCCCCTCACTCAGGTGGGTAAGGTCACACCCCTTTCCAACCGACCACGACACAGTGGGAGACGCGACCTACTTTTATATGGCCCTCGTGCGCTCGTGTATCCACTCGGTCTCGGTGTTGAAGTCATCCTCTGGTACCATCGGGTTTAGGAATTTTCACCCAGGGACATTTATGGCGCCCGTATGCTAGAACCAAACATTTTCGGTATCTAACTCAGCCACCCACGATGTGTCTGTGGAGGCTATGGCCCTGATGTCGCTAGGGCATACAATAATCACAATCATACAAATGCAAGTCCATGAGTCAAACTACCAGTCATGCAACAGTCCTAGGTGTACCATACACTCATGTAGGGCAACTCCGCTTATCAGGGAGCCCATAAATAGTTTGCCGAAGGCATATGCTATGATCAATCACTCCACATATCTGTCATACATATGACGCGTATGATCATGAATCATGGATCTACACTAAACATGTATATAAAGATGAGCTTTGTGTATAACAAAGATGGGCCTAGACGGCCTACTCACTATAAGTACGGGCCGACCAATGGGCCTGAGGGAGAGTGACAATGTGAACATTTAATCGACATCATCCTGACAATGTGGGCATCTAACCATCATTGCTCTCAAGGCTCGGTTCGCCTTAAATATCATTAAATAAATCATGGCGGAATCACACATTGCAATGTGCCTTAGGTACATCCCATTGGACCTCAAATATATCAAATGGGCGGTATCTCAAGGGCCTTATATTCATCAAGTGGGTCACCTCAATGAGCCTCACCAATGGGCCTTAGGTACTTTGCAATGGGCCATCACCCATGGGTCTTAAAATGAGCCCAATCACATGAGCTTTATGTACATCAATGGGCCTAATCACATAGGCCTTATATATACCAAAGTGGGCCTCAACAATGGGCCATAAATATATCAAATGGGCCTCATAACACGGGCCTATGTATATCAAGGTAGGCCCCAACAACGGGCTTATAAACACATCAAATGGCCTACACACATGGGCCCATATATAATAAAATGGGCCTCAACATTGGGCCTATATACATGCCAAGATGGGCCTATATACATGAGCCCATTTATATTAGAGAGAGCCTCAATAACGGGCCTAAAGATACATCAAGATGGGCCTAAACACATTAGCTCATATACATTTAAGTGAGCCTCAATAATGGGCCTAAAAAATACATCAAGATGGGCCTAAATACATCCGCCCCATATGCATCCAAGTGAGCTTCATGTGAGGCCCGCCATAATGTTTATTTTCCTATCCAATCTGTTGATAAGGTCACATGAATAGGGGGCCCACCATAATATTTATTTTCCATCCACCTGTGGATAGGTCACACAAACCTGGGGGCCCATTGTGATGTTTTTAATGGTGGGTGTTCATTCAACACTGTCGCCTGTAATGTGGGCCAACACACATCATGGTGGGGCCATGCACACACATCACGGTGGGCCGTCAGATGGGGCCCACTTTAACGTTTATGCGCCATCCAAACTATTCATAAGGCCACACGGTCAGGGAGGGGACCCACTGTAATGTTTATTTGCCAAACAACCTGTTCATAAGGTTACGTGGGCCAGGGAGCCCATCGTGATGTGGTTCACAAATCCAGCCCACCCATTAGGTGCGTCCCACTTGGCTGAGGGTTCAGACCAAGTTTCAGCTACATCCAAATTTCAGGTAGGCCCCACCAAGTGATTTTATATGTTTTAGGCATGTCTTCACATGATTTTAGATGGTGTGGCCCACCTGAGTTCTGTATATGGCTGATTTTTGGGTGACCTGTGGCCAGGGAGGAGGCCCACCCAAAGCACAGTGTTGATGTTTGAAATGCATCACGGTGGGGCCCACGGCTGGGACCCGTGGACCCAAACCGTTTGTCCGCCCGCCCAGGCAGCCGCAGGCGCTACTTGCATCTCATGTCAGTAGTAGTAGCAGTTGTTGCTGCCTTTGGTTTTTTTTTTAATCACAATTTCTGTGGTTTTTCCCATGTGGGGCCCGCATATGAAAAATCCAATCCGACCACTGGATTCTATGGCCCATGACGAATCAAACAAGTCCAATGTACAGCATATTTTTGACACGTAGAGACATCAGGGCGGGTTTTAATGGATTGTAGAGATGGAAAACATTGTTTTCTATGCTAGGGCCCACCTAAAAATCTAATTGAGTTCATTTTTCGGTTCAACGCCTAAAGTGGGTTGAGAAACAAAATGGAAGGCGTGGATTATAAATATGTATCAAGGTGGGGCCTGCATGAGTGGCCCACCCAAGCTCATTACACCCCCCAGCGTCAGTACACACACCAATGCTAGCCACGCTCCCTGATGGGCAACGTCCAGCGTCCCTGGACGCTGGACGGCTTGGAATAACACAGGTATCATGGTGGGTCCCACATGGACGTGGCCCACCATGCATGTATATTCATATTATTATTATAAAATATAAATATCATATATATATATATATATATATATATATATATATATATATATATATATATATATATATATATATATATAATCTAGCATGTGGATCTTCCCACCGTCCCACCATGGAAGGTGGATTTCACCTAAAATGTAGTGGGCCACACCATTTGATGGATGGGGTGTATTTAACATGATTTGGTGGGGCCTACCTCATTTTAGGGAAAGGAAAAGATAGAGAGAGAGAGAGAGAGAGAGAGAGAGAGAGAGAGAGAACAAGAGACGGTGATAGAGAGGAGGGACCCCACCACTATGGGCTCTCCATTGATACAATACACACAACAAGTGGGTCCCACAACAAGTGGACCCACAAATCATGAAATCAACGGTAAAACTCAAAGATCACCCACCTCTACGCCTTCCTTCTTGCTCCCTTAGGCTTGTAAGCTCCTTGCCTTCACTTTTAACGGTGGATGATGGACTTTTGATGGTGGGGATGAGAGATGAGAGGGTGGGTCACACTTGGTGTTTTGGGAAAACCTTAGGAATGCTTGGACGTGTGGAGATTTTTGTTGCTTAGGAGGTTTTGAGAAATGAGAGAGAGAGTAAGGTGATGGGTGAAAAAGGATGGGTGAGGTGTGATGGGTGATGGATTTGGTGATGATGAAGTGATGTGAGAGTTGACTTTGGGTTGCTATGTAAGAGAGAGGTATCGGCATGGCATGAGTTAGTTGTACTTGACTTGATGTGTGATGTGTACTTGATTGGTGGGATATCTCGTAGAGATTTTCTCATAATTCACAACGCGCGGTATTTTCTTCGAATTAAACGCGGGCCTACATCTCCTACCCTGGGTATCGGGTTGGTGCGCGAGTCGCGGCGTTAAAACCGCGGCTACGGCGCGGTCGTTATGATACAGGTTTCGGGTCGAGTCAACTCTGATATGCCGGACTCGGCTTAGATTCGCGCATAAACGTCGAATATAGGTTGAAGGTTGTCGGAATTCAACCAGAAGGACCGCGGAAGAATACAAAACGGTACGGTATAGGACACGGGTCTTACAATGGCAGAGGATTCTGGAGGTTGTTATTGGTGGTGACAACAACAGGAGAGGTAACCACAATCGTTTGGTTATCAATTAGATCTTGGACCACATATTTCAGGGCAAAACAACGGTCCGTTGTGTGGCCTCGGGATTGGTGATATATATAGTACTCATTCTCATTATAATTTGGTGGTAGAGGGTTTGGTGGAAGCCTAGGCTGTAGCGGAGTAAGTATTTACCTTTGGACTAGCATGGCTAGTATCTCATTATAAGTTTGGGCTATCGGTGTAAACTGCCTAGGCTCCCGAGCCATCCCTATCTGCTGAACATTATTGGGGTACTGAGGAATCTCCCTTTGTTGTTGTTGTTGTCATTCTCCCTCTTGAGGAGCAAATTGAGCACCTTGGGTAAAGTCGACAGGATTGTCTTCTTCTGTTGGATGGAGGTCAGGAACACTTCTATTACCATTCTAGTATCCAGTAAGCCTTCCTTCCATTATCCGTTGTACTGGGGAGGCCTGATGAGGCCACTAGCCCTTATTTCAGCTTTGACTTGTTCCCCGATGCGGATGAGTTGAGTAAAGTTGGTATATGGATATGAGACGAGGTATCCAGAGATACTCGAGTTTACCGAGTGGATGATCATGTAAATTTTCTCATCGTCATCAATGGGTGTTTTCATTCTAGCGGCCATTGCCCGCCGCCGTCCAACGTAAGCTAACAATGACTCATCATTCCTATGCCTTAAGGCATTAAGATCTGCCCTTTTGGGTACTACATTACGATTGTACACAAAACGATCAATGAAAGCTTGGGAAAGTTGTTTCAAGTCTTAATTCGATGGTAGTCTAATGACGTGTACCAATCTAACGCATCACCTTTCAAGGATTTTTGAAACAAACGGATCAATGCTCTGTGCTCCGTTATTACCTGTCAGAATATTAAGCTCCCCACAGAATGCTCTAAAATGGTCCATAGGACACCCCATACCATCATACCTTTTGAACTTTGGTACCTCAAAGTTTTGAGGTACCATTGCATCAGGGAAGGGACAAAGATCCCTGAACTTGGTGGATGGGAGATCCACCCCCTGCTGCTTCCATAACTTCCTTTGCATATCTTGCAATTGCTCTTGGAGCTCTTGAATTTCAGAGGGACCGGTCGAGAGGGGTTTTGTCCCTTGAAATTGATTGGATCTCCTATTAGGAGAAAGATGTGCAGCAAGGCTGCTCCCGTTTGTATGTTGGGCTGATTCTGTAGGAAGAGAAATGGAGGAATGATGGAGAAAGCAAAAGGAGTTTGTGGGAGTGAACTGTTTTATACATTAGGCTGGGTTGCCTGTGTATTCAATGTAGCATTTGGTACTAAGCGAAGTTGTAGCTCTTGCATCGTTCGAAGTAGTAGTTGTTGCGTGGTTGTATTGGCCTGTGTGTCTGTTGGAGCTACTGGTAGCAATGCGGGTGTCGGTGACGGTGTCGGTACCGGTGTCGATGCTTCAGGAGCTAGCAGAGCTGTTGGCTCTTTTTCATGGGTAGCCATAGCTGCATGGGATCGAGTAGATGCCTAGACAAGTTTAAGCCAAAGATGTTTTTTTTTTATGAATGCAGTGATGATGTCCCTTGAGATTAAAGTACCACACACTTTCGAGTCGGGTCTCAGCTAGTGCGAGCTAGCAAAATCCCCAGCGGAGTCGCCATTCTGTAGACATTGAAAATCGGCACCCACGCTGATTTGTGCATCGGTGTGTTTGATGGTGGGGGTGATTAGACTGTTTTTGGGTGTTGGAGTTGTCACTAGCCAATTAATCTCAAAATCCCCCAGTCAGCTAGAACTCGCAGAATATGTAAGGTTGGAAAAGTTCGAAGACTCTATTACCTTAGATTGACTCCTGGTCTGCGATCTGAGATTTCAGGTAAGGGACCTCGGTTACAAAGAAAGAAGGGGTTAGGCACCCTCTCTGCTCGTACAAATATACAGTCTCTACTTGGTGTGGTAAAATAATTTCAAGGGACAATAGATGATGTGGTCGAGATGGGACTAGGCACATAAGCGAATTTCTGATGTGGCAAGATCTGAGATTTCGGCAAGCCACAGAGCATATGTCCAACGGTGTGCCTAGAAGGCGAATGTAGTGATACTGATGCAAAGAGGTGAGAAAATTGGACTAGATCACTAGGAATTTCTTATGTGACAGGATCCGATGTACGGTAAGTCACAGAGCATACTTTCACTAAAGATCTAGAGAAGCAGAGGGGTTGAGAAGGGAGTAGATGTCATGATAAATGCTTGCATGTAGAATGAATCTTTGGCTTTATCTTGAGTAGGCTAAGGCATGAACCGGACCATGACCAGATCTGGATTAAGCTTATGGGTTGGAAAGGTTGAGAGGAAGGCTAGGGAGTGGCTTGGAAAGATCAAATCTTTGAATGGTTGGGAGCTCCTTCCCTCTCCTTCACTCTCTTCATCACTCTTTTTCTCTCTCTCTCTTAAGCTAAAGGGGAGGAATGACTTGTTGGAGATGGTTGAAATGAGAAGAGGAAGGGACTATTTATAGCCTTCTCCAATGGCTCTATAGTAGTTTTGGGTTTTGGGAGGGGTAAATGCTGATGTGGTAAGAGGTGATTGGTTGGAGGGAGAGATACACTACGTGACATGCTCCCATTAGCTAATGGAGTCAGTAAAAGGGTAAATATGCTCAGATGGGGGGAGGGGGGGATAATTCTAGGGGAAAGTTGACTTTTGGACGCTGGGACAACTGTCTACACGTGGGCCGCGAGTGGCGGCACATTGAGTACTGCCAGCGGTAGTCAGACTACTGCTGACGGTAGTCAGATTACTGCCCGGGCCGCGCTCGGGCTAAGCTCGCGCGCGCAAGCTTTGTACGTTATGTTAGTTCTCCTGGTGGTCCTCTTTTGGGGTTTACGACTCAGATAAGTGGGCTTGGATTTGGACGGCTTGGATTACGATTTTTGGTTGTGGGTTTAGAAGTTTTGAGATTTTTAGGTCAGGGTTAGGTTTAGGCTGGGATTAGGGTTTGGTTTAAGATATGATCATGGTTCCCAGATTGTCTTAGCCTTCTCAAGATGTTAGTCTAGGTGGGGTGTCTACACACGACTACAAGTCAGGATACCGACTAGGTGATAGACTCAGGAGCCTCTTTTCATGCGACTCCACGTATGAATTTCTTTATAAGTACAAGTTAGGTGACTATGATATTATAAAGATGAGAAATTCTGGCATATCAAAAATCGTAAGGGTCAGTGATATTTGTGTGAAGACCGATGTGGGTTGTACATTGGTTCTTAGGGATGTGAGGCATATCTTATACCTTCACCTCAACTTGATGTCGATGGGAAGGTTGGATGATGATGGCTATAAAAGCCAGTTTACTGGTGGGCGTTGGAAGCTCATCAAGGGTTTGTTGATCGTAGCCAGAGGAAAGAAGTGTTGCCCTTATACAAGGAAAGTGTCAGTGTATGCAAGGGTGGGTTGAACACACCGGACTATTCAGCTATTGACATATGGCACAGGCATTTAGGTCACATGAGTGAAAAAGGGCTTCAGCTATTAGTGAGGAAGCCTCTCCTTCCAGACGTGACAGATACACCTCTTAAAAACTGTCTTGATTGTTTATCAAGGAAACATCATAGAGTTTCATTTGTTAAAACTGCTTCTCATGTTAATAAAGTGCATGCATTAGATTTGGTTTATTCTGATGTTTGTGGTCCTATGAGGACAAAAACCTTAGGTGGAGCATTGTATTTTGTTACTTTTATAGATAATGCATCTAGGAGGGTTTTGGTTCATGCTTTGAAATCCAAGGACGAGGTCTTTGGTGTGTTTAAATTATTTCATACTATGGTCGAGAGAGAGACAGGTAGATCATTGAAGTACATCTGCACTGACAATGGTGGTGAATATATTGGCGACTTCCATGAGTATTGTAAGTCCTTGAGTATACAACATGAACAGACGGTTCCCAAGACCCCCCAGCATAATGGTGTAGCTGAGCGAATGAATCGCACTATTGTAGAGAGAATCAGATGAATGTTGTCTCATGCGAAATTACCCAAGACGTTCTAGGGAGAAGCAATGAACACGACGGTGTATCTTGTAAATAGGTCTCCACCAGCCCCGTTGAATGAAGTACTCGAGAAGGTGTGGACTAGACAGGATCTATCGTATAGTCATTTCAGGGTGTTTAGATGTAGGGCATCCGTTCACGTATCAAAAGATGAGAGGTCTAAGTTCGATATGAAGATCAGGCAGTGTATGTTCTTAGGATACAGTGATGAAAAGTTCAGTTATAGATTGTGGGATCCGACCGAGAAGAAGCTCGTCAGGAGTAGACATGTGGTTTCCTTAAAGATCAGTGTATAGAAGGCATTGACAAGCTAGAGAAGAACTAACCTAGTTCAGGTGAGCTATAGAGGATATGGATCCAATTATTTCTCCCGTGGTGCCTGATGACGGAGGAGTACAGTAAGGTGCAGAGGACGAGGGAGTCCCTTTAGAAAATGGACCAGGGGAGCAGCCCACACTTGATCCACCTGTCATGCCACAGGTGAGGAGGTCATTTAAGGACAGTCAGCCATCCAAGAGGTACTCACCGCATGAGTACATTATGTTCACTAATGGGGGAGAGTCAGAAGATTATTCTGAAGCCCTAGCCGACGAGCATAAGGAGGAGTGGTTGAAAGCTATGAAAGATGAGATGAAATCCTTATATAAGAACCACACCCATGATATGGTGAAACTGCTTGAGGGCAAGAAAGCTGTGAACAACAAATGGGTGTTCAGAAAGAAGGTTGAGCAAAAAAATTCACAGACGAGGTTCAAGGTCAGACTTGTGGTGAAAGGGTTTGGTCTAAAGAAAGGTATAGACTTCGAGGAGATATTTTTACTAGTGGTGAAGATGACATCCTTACGGGTGTTGCTTGGGTTGGCGGCGAGCATGGATATGGAGATAGAACAGGTAGATGTTAAAACTGTATTTCTCCATGGTGATCTGGAAGAAGAGATTTACATGCACCAATCAAAGGGGTTCAAAGTCAAGGGCAACGAGCATATGATGTGTAGGTTGAGGAAGAGCTTGTATGGGCTGAAACAAGCTCCACGATGATGGTACAAAAAGTTTGACTCGTTTATGTTGAAGCATGGGTATGACAGAATGGAGTTGGACCACTGTATGTTTACGTGCAAGTTCTCATATGGTGATTTCTTATTTTTGTTGTTATATGTTGATAACATGCTCGTCATGGAAAAAGACATCAAGAAGATCGACAGGCTGAAATAGGAGTTGGGTAAGTCATTTGTAATGAAAGACTTGGGCTCGGCTAAACAGATCCTAGGAAGGGAGATAACCCATGACATAAGCAACAGGAAGCTTTGATTTTCACAAAAGTGGTATATTAGAAAGTCCTAGAGCAGTTCAATATAAATGCAGCAAAGGCAGTCAGTACTCCACTGGATAGTCACTTCAGATTGAGCAGAGGTGGAAGAGATGTAGAAGATACTATACACGTCAGTTGTAGGAAGTTTGATTGTAATGCCTCGAAAAAATCCGTACAAAGACCCGAGTACCACCTCAGGTAGAAATTACCAAGGACCAAATCCTTAAGAAATTAAACGAGAATTAACTAGCGTTAAACTAGATTACCTGAGAAATTAGCACTAATCACTTTAAATATGATCTGCAATACCCAAAACTTGTGAAATCGTTAACGCTACATTACCCTAAAACCTATGATCAATCTCTAAACCCAGTTGCTCTTGGGAGCATCTGGAAACTCCGTAACGGACCTAGACCGTACGTCGAAAGTTCAATAACCATGAAACGACACGATTATGACCGCCTAGTTGGACTTGACAGCTACCTTGAAAATCACGTCCAGATGGTATCCTGGGACTATTTACTTGAGGTCAGAGCGAAATGTGTGAGAAACGTGAATATTTTTAGAAATAAAATTCGAACTTAAGTAAACTGAGTCGTGATGCTTGCGGGCCAAGTATAAGGATTCAGACCATCAGAGTCTGACTTAATTATACTCTCGGATCATGAGAAATTTTCCACACATGTCAGTGCACTTGTGGCCTTGATCAAATGCCGGTGACCGTCGAACTGAAATTGGTCTGCCACGGGCGATCTGTAAATTCGATCAGACTGAAAACTTAGCTTGACCTGGATCCAATGTCAGAGAGCTTAAGTCCGACCGCATTCAGTAAAGGGGCCTCCAGAAGTGCTTTGTTGGATCGAAACAGACCCTATTTGGCTATAACCTAAGTATACCTTGGCCCTAAGGCCATTCCCATCAGTCCTAGGCCTATATAAAGGCCTAAATTTATCCCATTTCTATTCTATACGAATTCTCTAAAACCCTAGGAGAGAGAAGATAAGAAAGAGAAGGAAAGAGAGAGAAAGAGAGAATTGGAGATTTATCCTGGGATTTGATCCCGTTACTCCCCGCACTTAGCCACCCTATCTGTATCACAAATATGACGTTTTCGACAACGTATTTGGGTAAGAAAACCTAACCCTAATCTGTTTTAGGATTTCAGATAGCGTAAGTGATGAAATAGTTAACATAATTCATGCTATAGGTTGTCATTCTGCCGTAGACAAAGGTTAAGTGTCTAAAACGAAGTCGTTACGCGTCTACCGGTGTAAGGTGCGGATCATAAATGTTTAGGTTATGGTTTTCAAGGCTTTCAATGTCAGTAATGATTTATGACTGACTTGATTGCTGTTACAAGTGCGTAGATACGACGTTTTCCATATATCACACGTATATAAAGATTATGTGAATATTAATGCATTCTATGTGTTTGTTGAAATGCTTAAATGGGTATGGAATTATGATTCATGCTTCCCATGTTCATTGACTAACAATACATGATGGTTATATGTATGGTGAACCCCTTGTAAAGGGATTTGCTATAATACCTGTTATAACTACTATATTACGTGTATAATATATGTGCAGCTTAAGTGTATGATAAAATGTCTTAATGTAAAAATACTTGTTTGAATGTGTGTAATGAGGATGTTGAGATAGGATTCTCAATTTCCTTAACTGTGGTTGTAGTTATCCTTTTATATAACCTATCTTACTACTATATGTTGTATGGATGGAATGGTTATGTATAATAATATGTGTAGTATGTGTTAGTCAAATTGCTTAAGTAAGACTTATATCTGATTTCCGTTGCCACTTACTATTTTGGATCACTATATGCAAATGCTATTATTTAGATGTTATTGGGGCTACGATGTAGTCCAAGGCAATCGGTAAATGTCTGGGAACGGTGGTTGAACTGTTTGACCGCGACGGACACACCCGATGAATTCGAGTCATACGCTGCTGTCGGCAGTAGTTAGGCCACGCGGAGTTGCTTATGTTTTCCATGTCGATCGGCTCGACATATGCTTGTACCAGTCGAGATTGTCAAGTAACCTGATTGGCCTAATGTATGTTCACCATATATGGACGCTACTGCTTGAATTTAAGATACTGAACTCACCAGTGAAACCCGTTTAATCTTGGTACTTCGATCCGCTAAGACTCATGAGTCGGACATAGTGGTATGGGACACCAGAGTCGAGCTGTTGGCCTACACTGGGGTAACGAGCCCACCCGTAGTGACTAGTGAGCAACCCAGACTCGTGAGCCGAATATGGTGGTATGAGATACTGTATTCGAGTTGTTGGCTTACGACTTGGTGACGAGCCATTAATAGTGACCTCAAGTGTACTTTGAGTCTGCGCTGAGGTGACGAGCTTTTTCGCAGTAACTAGAGTATAAGCCAGGCCTACATTGAGGTGACAAGTCCCTTGTAGTGACCTAAAATCATAACATCATATGAGATTTTCTAGGATTGACGACCCTAGAATGGATCATTGTTTGAAAATTGATATAAGGGAGGTATCTTAGCTTCCCAATCCTGCTGTATAAATAAATCTAATTAAGTATTGGCTAATATAAGCATGCACCGCATTGCATGTGCTTTGGTGAGGAAGAGCAATTTCAGGTGGTTGTCATGCACGCCGTAAGATGAAGACGCTGAGGAAGTACAGGCGAGGGCATTCATCATTATCGCATATTATTCTTGCATTAACAAGAGTACTTAAGACCTTATTGTTGTACTGTTTTATCATTATTGCTTGACTGAATTGATAACATGTTAACCTTTACTTTATAGCTCCACTAAGTTGATCAATCACTCCCACGTTCTAGGACGGTGTTTTAAACATCAACCAAACTCTGTCTTAGTTGTAGATGACGATGCGACCCACAAGGTGGAGCTAAATTTTGAGGACGATGAGGAGGCGTTCTCCTATATGTAGTATTTAGGTGGGTTCATGTGAGCCGTGTCCTGATCGATGGAGCTTCAGGGTTATACTTGTAGTGGGTTATCACATTTTTTTGACATTTTTTATTTTGAAATAATACTTGTAATTATTGACCTGACAACGCATACATACTTTGAGGACCTATACTGGTTTGTAAAGTTATACATATTCGTTTCAGTCTTCTGCTTGCGTATTACAACTGTCCCTGGATTATGTTTTGCTGATTTGGCTTAATCTCGTTCATGTTTTATGCACTAATACAGACAACATACAATCATCATTAAATAAGTTGCATAAGTGATGTTTTGGAACTCGGGAGCTGAGCTTTGCTCGACCCTCGATTTTCAGGGCGTTACATTGATGCATGCTATGGTGTGTACAGGCCCAGACATAACATATGTGGTTGGTGTTATCGGCCGGTATCTTACCAATCCTGAAAAAGAACATTAGACAGCGGTGAAATGGATACTGCGGTATCTAAGAGGCTCATCCAGGTTGAGCCCATGCTATGGTGACGAAAAACCTGTGTTAGAGGGCTACACAGATGTAGATATGATAGGTGACATAGACTCTAGGAAGTCTACATTGGGGTTCATGTTTATATTTGAAGGGAGAGCGGTTTCTTGGCAGAACAAGCTACAAAGGGTTGTAGCATTGTCGACGATAGAGGTCGAGTACATTGCAGTCATAGAGGCATGTAAAGAGATGTTTTGGATGAAGAGGTTCCTACAGGAACTTAGCCTGAAGTAGGAGCAGCACGTGGCCTATTGCGATAGTCAGAGTGCTATACACTTCAGTAAGAATTCAAGTCAGCATTCCAAGTCGAAGAACATAGAGATTCGGTATCACTAAATCATGGATACTTTGGAATAAAAGGTGTTACAGCTTGAGAAGGTGTACACGGACAATAATGGGTCAGATATGATGACCAAGGATTTACTCAAGGGAAAGTTTGAGGTTTGTAGAAACCAAACTGGCTTGAAGAAGGTAAATCCTTCCTGAGTAAAAAAGAGAGAGTTTTGATGGGATTTTTTTTTCCGTACTCGACCGGTCATGAGCCCTACACGACCGGTCAAGGGCCAGTGCACAACCAGTCGTAGAGTCGAGCACTGACTCGACTCAAAGTCCAGCGAGTTTGGGTTATTTTTCTTCGGGGTGCTCGACCGGTCGAAGGTAGTTCTTGACCGGTCGTGGCCTTATCTCGACTGGTCGTGGTTACACAACTTCGTTCCACGATTTTGCGGATTGTGAAAATCTGAGTCCTTTCACAACTGGGATATGGAAAGGAGTTTCCTAAAACTATAAATAGGAGTTCCTAGGATTTTTCTAGTGATATAAAAAACATAAGAGGGCTATCAAATGTGTGTGTGAGAGAGAGAGAGAGAGAGAGGAAGCTTGTAGAAGGAAGGTTATGCTTGTGGAGGTTATCTACAGTGTAATTTATATCTCAGGGCTTCTACGCCCTCGTAATCGGTGAGATCTCTCCATTTTTCTTTTATTCTCTTATTGTTTATCCACTCCTGTGTGAGTGAAAAAGGTTGTAACGTTATACTTCATAGTGAATTGTTGATCTAGATGAGGTCTCGTGGTTTTTACCTCTTTGAGGATTTTTCATGTAAAAATCTCTTGTGTGGTGTGTGGTTGATGCTTTGATTTATTTCATTGCTTTATTATTCCATAATTCTGGTTTATTCTGGAAGGCTAGATCCTAAGTTTTTGTACAAGGCCCCCAACACAACTAAGAAAATCTTTTACATTTAATACCTTTGTAAAAATATTTGTTTTCCAATCTTTCACTAGTGTGTGTAGTGGATTCTTTATGTATATGGGACCTTTAATTATTAGCAATCTCATAAACTTGTATACATCTGTCTAGAGACATGAAAAATACAAGCTCCACCTAAGTCATATCAATTACAATAATTGCCATTGCTATCTGGATTCGATGATTTCACCATTCACCATTCTTACCACACTCACATTGTACCATAATTTGAACTTTGCATGTTTCATCTTGACCTTTGGTATTGGATAATAAGTGTATTCTTAATTCTCTTTATATCTGAAAATTAACCTTCTTGCATTCATTTTTACTTTCACCTCTCATAATAGATTCTAAATTTGGAATTTCTCTAATTATATCATATCTTGATATTTTAATAAGTAGTTTTTCATCCATATAATAACAAACCAAATAGTTCATGACTCTTATATTCATAAAGCTTTCTAAATTAAGTAGAAACTTTCTTTTCCCATCATCTTTTTTCACAAATTTTATGGAAGTTGCTACTCTCCATCCTGTTGAAATTGATGCAGTCAAAACTCAAAAAATTAAAATATTCTAAATTAAGGATACACGCTTTAATACTTTAAAATCATGGAAGAACTTTTTTGTCTTCAAACTTTCTTTAATCAACTTCTTCCATGTTTTATATTTTTCAATCTTTAGCAAGGAAAAGAGGAATTTCAATATAATCAATCTCATCATACTCTTTGGTGGATTCAAAATTGTCCCCCATATTTCTTACTTCCTACTTTCCCATAATGCTATAGTACGCTAAAATCACGAATTTGAGACAGACCAAATTCGTCGTAAAATCAAATAAATGACGAATTTCGTCTGTTGCCTAGTCCGTCGCTGTTTATTGGGTCATTTTTCTTTCCCGACGGATAAAATCAGTCGTTCAATCTGCGACGAATAGGGTCCGTCGCAAAAAAATAAAAATTCATCGTTGAAATTCGAAATAACCCACCCAAATTACTCGTCCTTAAAAAAATATTAGCGATGGATAAAGTCCGTCGCTAATTTCAGGAGAGCGACGGCCCTCAAATCCGTTGTTGATTGTAACCGTTCAGAAATTAGCGACAGATTTGGTCCGTCGCTAAAATATCCGTGAATTTTACAAAAATTACCAAATTTGTTTGTATATATATTTTTCTGAATCTTACACCTGATAAGCATTCAAAAAATAATTCACACGATTGTTTAACTATATCATAATCAATCAATGATTAAAAATGTGCGTGCATGTTTCGTCCATTTAACATTCATCAAGACGATAACATTTAAAAAAAAAATTTAAATGTTAGTTTTAAAGTTTTTAGCGATATTACAAATCATTTAAATATTAGTTTTAAATTTTTTAAAAAACAATTTCCACTCATTTGATATAAAAACAAAATATATATTTTTTTTTGCATTCAATCAATTGTTAAAAAATAATCTTAGATACAAATATGTACAATTAAATTACTAAAATTCTATTAAAAAATAATTCTTAGACTACAAAAAAAACATAATTTTCCACCATATTATAATAAAAAAATGAAAAAAATTAATGTTTAAGACAAAAATCTTTTTATGAGGTTCAATCACACTATTTCATGTGGTGTGGTCAACTTGAGCTTTGGATATGCTTCCTAATAATTTAGTAAAAAATATATTTTTTTCATGGATAAATTTCAATTTCCATTTAAAAATAACATTTTTTTCAAAATGCATATTTTTTCTCCTATTTTTTTTTTTTAAAAAACTTAAAATAAAATATCATTTTTATTATAAAATATTTTTTAAAAAATTAAAATGCAAATTCTGAATTTTTATTTTCAAATTTTGAAAAATTTTCTAAAATTTTATTTTTTTCCTCAAAAATTTCAAAATGCCGATTTTTTTTTCTTTAAAAGCATCATTTTATTTTCAAATTTTCAAATTTTTTTAAAATGATATATATATATATATATATATATATATATATATATATATATATATATATATATATTCAAAACCTCAATGTTTTTATAAATAACTTTTTCTTTTAATTTCAAAATTTTAAATTTTTAATTATTTTTCAAAATTGTTAAATTTTTTAAACTTGTCAATATTCTTTTTTATGTTATATTGCAAATCATATAAATATTAGTTTTAAATTTTTTTTCACTCATTTGATATAAAAACAAAAAAAATATATATATTTTTTGCATTCAATCAATTGTTAAAAAATAATCTTAGATATAAGTATGTACAATTAAACTACTGAAATTCTATTTCAAAAAAATTCTTAGGCTACAAAAAAACATAATTTTTCACTATATTTAAAAAAAAAAAGGGGGAAAAATTAATGTTCAAAGGCAAAAGTCCTTTTACGACGGACCATGATTCGTCGCAAAAGCAACTGAAAACCGTCGCCACTTGGTATTTTGGGTAGGAATTTGCTACTGTTCATATTCGATTTCGTCCGTCGCTAAGTTTCGACAGACTTTTAAATCAAATTTTAGCGACGGATATTGGTCCGTCGAGAAATTCCGCAATGTGAACTAGATTTTCGAGAGGGGATTCGCGGCGGACCTTTGTCCTTAGCGACGGATTAAACCCGTCGTTAAACCAAGAGGCTTGTATCCACCGCAAAAATCTGTCGCAAATCAGCAAATTTGGCGTAGTGCTAGAAATGTCACAAGATAATTCATTTTCAATCTTGTTTAATTCATCGATATCATCTTGATGCTTGAACTCGATAAATTTCTCTTCACCATTCTATATCTCATAAGCAATAATATGCAAGTACTTGTAAAATATCACTTTTTAAATAGGGTTTCTGAACCTTAGATGGACAAATTAAAATTTTGTGTCCAAACCTCTTAATGCACTTTCCTAAAACTATAGGTATCTTCTCGGTCTTCCCTTTTCAAATCGTCATTGTTCATTCATTCTTTGCCATCTCAACCTTGTTTCCACTAACAACTTCCCCAAAGCCACACCCTTGAAGGCACACACATCTTTTAGTTATCTAAGTTGTGCAATTGGCTAATGTTAGCTTTTCCACTGCTACAACAATAAACATCTTTAACATTGTCAAAAGGAACAATTTCCAATATCTATTTCATAGTAACCATTATCATTAAAAGTTCCCGATATAATTAGCTAGTGTTACTTTTTAATCATTATGATGATAAACATCCTTTACATTATCAGAGGGAACAATCTCCAGTTTCTCTTTTATAGCCATCACTATATATATATATATATATATATATATATATATATATATATATATATATATATATATATATATATATATATATATATATATATATATATATAAAGGGAAAAAAATAACTTTTTTTTTTAGTTTTGTCTTATAATGCTTCATTTTGTAAAAAGTTTAGTCCCACCTGGAAAAGTCAGGAAAATTTGAGGTTATATTAAATCTCTCCTCATATCCTTTGTGTGAATATGCTCTCTTATGCCAAGTCCTTTGTGCACATAACCTTCCGCCGGTGGGAGAACTAACCTGGAAACATCTAACCGAGCATGTCCGCCTGTACACAACTCCGTGCACTCATGCGTACGAGGGGGAATGAATGTCCTAATCTAGACTACTTATAAAGGTCTTAATGAGCTTGGTTTTACTCATTAATGCTTTATTTTTTAATCAAATTTTTAATTCCATTTTTTGAGTCATTTCTTAACGGTTTCTCACATGCTTTGATGTGGCCTATTAAAATTGGACTGTTTTCACTGTAAGAAACGGGTCCATAATGCCTATCCCATCAAATACCTCTACCAACAACCATAAAAAAGTTGTAATATTTAGAAAATTTTCACGCATGAGTAGGTACTCGGGTGCACATTCACACGTGTAGGTTTTACTTCTACGTCTCTGTGTGCACATGTATGTACACTTATGCATATCATGAACTACATCATTATACTTAATTAACTCTAAATCCAACCAATGAGAATACCCTTCAGGGGTAGATGAACCCATCCAACTGTTGATTTTGATTTTATACCAACCCATCATCATGGAATGAAATACGGTCATGATTAAGACCTTTATATTCGATCATCCGTAGCATCAAACCTATCATCTTGACCCTAATGTATTAATAAATGTTGCACATTGTCGAAGTCTATTTCCAACATTTAAAAACTCACTAGAGATTAGATTTAGTTTTCCGTGGTGTATGTGTACATACCATGCACTAACCTTTGGATCACTTAACCAGCCCAACCAATCGATCTGAACTGTCCATTAAGTCTGTAACTCATTTCATAGGCTACCATGAAAAACATGAAAATCTTGCACTGATCTGATCCAATCCATCCTTGACTTGGTCTTATTTATTTACCACCATCCCTTTTTTAAGCCATGGATGTGATGGTTACAGTTGCCTAACAAAAGTGATTCTTCATAATCATAAGATATCTATGATGGACCTGATAGTTAAATGGACTAAATTGTTGATTGGACCTTTTTTTATTTTGTAAAAGGATCTTGGCTGTCCATATTAATGACCATTGATAGAATGGTTAATATTTGTTAGATAGGTTTGATGTTTTTATGGTTGCCCGTGGAATGTTTTCTAGACCCAATGAACCGTTTAGATCAATTGTTTAGTTAGATTCTTGCCCAATCCAACTTGGCCAAAAATTGATCGTATCCCTATTGGACTGTGCTTTGTGGGCCCCACCATGATGTGTGTGCATCATCCACACCATCCATCCATTTTTCAAGCTCATTTTAAGGCATGTGCCAAAGAATGAGATAGATCAAAATCTCAGATGGACCACAATGCTCACCATTAAAAACTTCAAAAGGACCACAAGTTTTGGATCAAGCTGATATTGTGTTTTCTCTTCATCCAGATCTTTATAACCTAATCAACAAGTTGGATAGAAAATAAACATTACAGCGGGCCCTAGAAAGTTTTTAATAATCAGCGTTCATTGATCATTGTTTTCTTACGGTGTGGTCCACTTGAGATTTAGATCTGGCTCATTTTTACACTCTTGCCAAAAACATGACCCAATATATTTAAAATGGATGTACAGTTTAGGTAAAACACATATATCATGGTGGGACCCACCCCATTCTTATCTTTCATGTGAACGTTTTTAGTCCACGTGTTAGTTACGTGTGCCATGCATTGAAATGGACAACTAAAAAAAATTAGAACCAACTACCAATTTTCGGGATACATGTGTTATCTAATAAAGGAATATAATAACATATTTGTAGGATAGAACATGGGTGGGTCAAGGTAGAAATGACAACCAAAAATTTAATAAGCCATCCATGGTAAGATTAAGCCCGACCCATGGGTTCAGTTAATAGGATCAAGCCCGGTCTAAATTCAGCCTGCCTATTGCCTTCCAGCCGAGTCCATTTGGGCTCATCAGCAGGCTTCCTATTGCCACCCCTAGCCTGGTCCAACTAGAGACGAGTATTCTTATGATCTGGTTGAGTCTACTCAACTCCACCGAGTCATGTTTTTTCATGTTTTAAAACAATGGTTTTAAGACTCATTCTAGTTGGGTGAGACGTAAGTGAGCCCAAGTTGCCTATTGCCACCTTACTCTTTTGAGCCCCATCCAAATTGGGTTGATCAATGGGCTATTGATCGTCACCCATAATTTTAACCGCCTTGAGATGAGTATTCTTAAGATTTGATTAGAGCTAGGCATCGAGTTGAGTGGAACCGAGTTAGAGCTGATCTGACTTGATCTGGCTTTGAAATAGACCTAACCTGAACTCGACCTGACCGGTACCGAGTCCAGCATGCCTGACCTGATCCGAGTTGGCCTGGACTAATCTGAATCGAGTTTGACCCGGTCACAAGTACCGAGTCGAGTCGAGTCAGCACCGAGTCGGGTATCCATGGGCTGAAATCACAACTCAAAACCTAGGTGCACTTGCTAGAATTACCTCTCCATTAGCTACATGACAACTCAGATCTGAAACATCATATCGGAGTTTATACACACACGAGTCGAGTTTCAAATCCAGTCAAGTCAAACCAAGTTGGATTTCATGTCGAGTCGAGTTACTGGGTCGAGTCAAGTTACTGGGTGACTTGAAATCAACTCGGTTTGAGTTCGGATTGGACGAAGTCTACTCGGTTCGATCGACTCACCCACTTCATTGGATCGAGTTGGGTCTGAATGAGTCAGATGAGTCGAGTTTGTCGAGTCAAGTCGTCCCGTGCCCATCTCTAGATCTGATTGAGTTCCGTCAACCCCACTGAATTGGGTGTGACTTGGATGAGTTGACTCGGACACGGTGGGAACCAATCTGGTTTAATATCATCAGCCACCCCGTCTCGGGCAAGTTAGGCTGATTTCACAACTGAGGCACTTGACTTGGGGCTGATTGAGTCCGTCCGAGTCACTGATTCTTTCAAACACAGCTTCATAGAGAGAGAGAGAGAGAGAGATGATCCAATGCTCTTGTCACACTAAGGTTATACTTGGGCAATTCATTTGATGGATCTAGACTGTCCATTAGCTTTAACACACATCTCATGGCCACCATGTAAAAACCACACCAATGGAACTTTTCTACCCATCCAATTAATCGCCTATAAGATGGACGGTCCAGATCGTTTCTTTATGAAAAAAGGCCTGACCAACAATTCAAGCCATCATCGATTGCTTATAGTTCTAATGAATCACGTTTGTTAGAGCATTCTAATCATCCAATGCGAGGCCTGACAAATGGATGGTGCAGATGAGAAGGCCAAGTGGATGGATTGGATCACTCCGCCAGATTGATTTTTCATCGTGTAGGTCCTGAAACATATGTTGAACCTAATGCACACGTGTGATCAAGTCAACTAATGCACACGCCACCAGATATGCTAGCGTGGCAGACATCCGCAATATCCAAGCCGCCCATTAGAAGTCTACCAACATGTAGATTTCCGGATACGTGTTATTTAGAATAACATATTTGTAGGATACAACATGGGTGGGTCAAAGTAGAAACGACAATCAAAAATTTAATAAGCCATCCATGGTAGGATTAAGCCCGACCCATGGGTTAAGTTAATAGGATCAAGCCCGGTCTAAATCCAGCCTGCATATTGCCTTCGAGCCGAGTCCATAGTGGCTCATCATCAAGCTTCCTATTGCCACCCCAGCCTGGTCCAACTAGAGATGAGTATTCTTATGATCTGGTTGAGTCTACTCACCTCCGCCGAGTTATGTTTTTTCATGTTTTAGAACCATGGTTTTAAGACTCATTCTAGTTGGGTGAGAGCGAAAGTGAGCCCAGGTTGCCTATTGCTACCTTACTCTTTTGAGCCCCTTCCAAATTGGGTTGAACAGTGGGCTGCCGATTGTCACCCATAATTTTAACCGGCTTGAGATGAGTATTCTTAAGATCTGATTAGAGCTGGGCATCGAGTCGAGTGCGACCGAGTTAGGGCTGACCTGACTGGATTTGGTTTTGAAATAGACCTAATCCGAACTCGACTTGACTCAATACCGAGTCCGGCATGCCTGACCTGATCCGAGTCCGAGTCTGGCCTGGACTAATCTGGACCAAGTATGACCCGATTACAAGTACTAAGTCGGGTTGAGTCTGCACCGAGTTGGGTCAGGTGCAGTAGGTATCCATGGGCTTAAATCACAACTCAACTTAGGGGCAGTTGTCAGAATTGCAGCCTCTCCATCAGCTACATAGCGACTCATGTCTGAAACGTCATATCTGAGTTATATATACATATATATACATACACACACACATGTCAAGTTTCAGATCGAGTCGAGTTGAGTTAGTGGGTGATCTGAAATTGACTTGTTTTGAGTTCGGATTGGACTAAGTCTACTCATTCCGATCTACTCATCCACTTGATTCGAACCGAGTTGAGTTTGAATGAGTTGGACGAGTCGATTTTGCCTAGTCGCGTCGTCCCGTGCCCAACTCTAGAGTTGGGTGTGACTTGGATGAGTCGGCTCGGACACGATGGGACCCAATTTGGTTTAATATCATGAATCACCCACGACAAGGGCAAGTTAGGCAGATTTAACAACTCAGACACTTGACGCAGGGCTGATTGAGTCCGTCCGAGTCACCGATTCTTTCAAACACAGCTTCCTAGAGACATGATCCAATGCTCGTCACACTAGGGTTATACTTGGGCAATTCATTTTATGGATCTAGACCGTCCATTAGCTTTAACACACATCTCATGGCTACCATGTAAAAACCACACTAATGGAACTTTTCTACCCATCCAATTAATAGCCTATAAGATGGACGGTCCAGATCATTTCTTTATGAAAAAAGGCCTGACCAACAATTCGAACCATCATCGATAGCTTATAGATCTAATGAATCACGTTTGTTAGAGCATTCCAATCATCCAATGCGTGGCCTGACAAATGGATGGTGCAGATGAGAAGCCCAAGTGGATGGATTGGATCACTCCGCCAGAGTGATTTTTCATGTTGTAGGCTATGAAACATATGTTGAACCTAATGCACACGTGTAATCAAGTCAGCTAATGCACACGCCACCAGATATGCCAGCGTGGCAGACATCTGCAATATCCAAGCCGTCCATTAGAAGTCTACCACCATGTAGATTTCCTACCATAAAAATCAGAACAGTCCACTTGTCAGGTGCGCTGAAATTAACCGAACCAATGTACGGTTGTGAAAAATCAGCCCAAGTTGAAATTTCCCTTCAAATCTCCGACGCCTCTAAACTTACTTTTAGCCATTCATTTAATAGCAATCATTTGGCTGGTTAGGATTACTCGATCAGTGTGATTTTTGACATATGATCCATCCACAATGGGTCCCACATTTTGGATGGACTGGATAGCTCTTCATAAGTGACACGTGTGGGAGATCACTCACCACTATTTCGAAATTATGCAAAACTAAGATAATAATATGCTGTAAAAATTTTGACTGCTACTTTTAATATGTTTTTACCATTTAAGGTGCGTTTGGTTGCACCAAATATCATGAAATTTCATGATATTTGGAGCACCCAAACGCACCCCTACTCATCTCTCATAATTTTATTTGTAGTAAGGTCATAATGAGAGAATCTTGGATTGATGACACATAAGTCAGGCCCAGCCCAAACCTGGAAAGCCCACTAAATGTGGGCCCTAAATTTGAGCCGTTGATCAAGGCCCATTTTATACACCCATTACAACACTACCATCAATTGGCCTGGTGAAAAAATCAAGCCGGCCAATTCATCAAGTGGATCCAATTGGTTATTATTATTATTATTATTATTATTATTATTATTATTATTATTTAATAAATGTTGGATGGCCCACTTGATGGGAAATGGTCCACAACTTTCATCAGTACCACTGGATGAACGGTCTGAATCACTATGCAAATAGCTACTTCCATTTTAGAGATGAAGATATTAATGTAAGGTTTGTTAGATTACATCCCAACGGTCCAATTGCTACAGGTATAAGGGTGTGAGATCTAAGCTGTCCATCAGATGGGACTGACCATCTAGGTGTCTTAGCCCAACAATCATGCTGGCCCACTCATCACATTGGACATAATCTTATAAACAAATGCATGGCATGAAAACTAGGCCATGTTTTTCTGTTTCATAAAATGTGGCTCACCTGATTTTTGTGTTAGAGATCTGATCAATGATACCAACCCGATGAACGGCTTGGATTACGCTAACAATTTTTTTGTAAGACAAGCAAATTTTTTATTTTTGAACCAAACAGGCAAAAGATTGAAAACTTTCAAATGAACCCTAAATTAAGGCAAGCTTTGGGAGACACAAAAACTCTATGTGAAAAAGTCCGGTGGGCCCGTGTCGGAATGTTATGTAGTAGACCTAACTTCAAAATGAGAATGGGGTTCTTCACTTTTTGCCGGGGGCTTGTTTGGATGTGCCCCAAAATGAGAACCGTATCGAATCAAGTTCGGCGCAATTGAGCTGCTGGGTGGATTCATTGAAATGTGGAAGGGGAGAAGAATAAAACTCCCATTGGCAAAAGTGGCTCAAAATGGAAATTTCCATTGCACATATGATATGAGCGGCTAAGGGCAAAAATTTTCATGCAATTAAAACCTTGCATTGTTGAAGAGTATGGGAGGGGGCTTTAATGTAAAAGTAAAGGCATTTAAGGGACTTTTACGTTACTTAAAGTTACTTGTGCCTTAATTAATCTGTCTTAATTTCTACTTATTAAATGAAGTGCTGAAGTACTTTTAGGTTAAAAAGTTATTTATAATTGATGACCATAAACTAAACTTATCTACTATTGTAAGTAGAAAAAAAAAAACTTCTTTTGTGGTATCCAAATGGGCATATATATATATATATATATATATATATATATATATATATATATATATATATATATATATATATAAGGTTTTATGCCATTGAGCTCATGAAAACTTCCCATGATGTCGAGTTGTGTGGGCCCCACTGTGATGTGTGTTGAAAATCAACATCGTGCATTTGATGGGTCACCTTTAAATTATGGGATATCCTAAAAATCAACCGTATATGGAACTTAGGTGATTCATACCATTTAAAATTATGTGAAGACATGCTTAAAACATATAAAAGCACTTAATGAGGCCCACCTGAAATTTGGATGCATCTGAAAATTGGTCTGCCCCTCATCCAAGTGGGACATACATAATGGATGGGCTGGATTTGTGTAACATATCTAAGTGGGCCCTACAAATATTATGAATATTTTAATGGAGGGTAACCCCTCTCAACTTTTGTATGTGGTATGGCCCATAAAGGTCACAGATTGAATTGATTTTTAAGCCCTAGGCCCACCATGATTTGGTGCATCGACCGATAGGGTAGATGTTTGACATGCATCACGATGGCACCCACACAGCTCAACCTCACGGGAAGTTCTTATGAGCCCCATCGCATAGAACCTTTTCGATTATGATTCACCTAGAGATTATATATATGTGTGCAATCGGGAATATGGGGTATCCAAGAGTTTTTTAATTCATTCTTAGGATTTTAAGGGTGTAACTTAAGGTGATTCGAGGTTTGTTTGAATCAAATAATCTCTATCACTTATAATTTTCTATTTTCATAGTGCATATATGTTACTTTGTACAATAATTTTCTTTTTCAAAAGTATTTTTTCCATGTTAAAATCAAAATCTTTATTATTGAATTTGATTGTACAATTGAAATACTTTACTTTGTTTGATTCATATCTAAGTGCTTGCGTGGTCCCCCAACATTCTATTCTCATTTGGGAGGTCAATTCTAGGTCTACTCACAATTTTAGGGACGTGGATTGCAAGATGGAATGGTCCAAGCATGAGCTCTATGTACCCCATGAGAATGTATCGGTTTTGTCAATATTGTTTTTCTATTTTTCCGTATAAGCCTAAAGATGAGGATATCCAAGGCTAGTGGACGACATAGTCTGAATTGGATATTCACCGTTAAAAACATCTTAAGGGCTATTTAAGTTTTGAATGAAGCTGAAATTTGTATTCTCCAACTCTACGTGACCTTATGAACAGGTTGGATGGCAAATAAACATCAAGGTGCGCCCTAGGAAGGTTTCCACGGTGGGCATCATCATCACTACTGCTTCCTGTGGTGTGGTCCACTTGAGACTTAAATCTGCCTCATTTTTAGGTTAATGCCTTAAAATAATATGAAAAAATAGACGAACGGTGTGGATGAAATCATATATCAGGGTGGGCCCCACAGATCCCCGGACCAATTTCCGTACAGTAGGGGGCAGGATGCAATGGTTTCCAAATTTGAGGTACTGCCATAGGGGCCTATGGCCATGTGATTTTATAACATGCACAAATACCGACAGCTTTTCTATTAAGTTGTCCAAAGCCATGCATCACATTCCAGCAATACAATTAGCTCGAGATAGACAGAAAGTGGTCCACCTAATATGTGGATGAGCAGGCTTTCATGCATGTGTGGTCTATGTTTCGGGAGCTGATCTGACGTGCTCTAATCCTGATGGGACATGAACCAAAAATCTGCCTCGTCGGATGATCTTGACCCTTCGATTGCGGTCCTATGTGTATTTTTTTTTTCCCTTAACCATCTAGCTATTTGTGGCCCGGTGATTAACTTCCAATGTGGGAGATTTTTGGTCATCTACATGGTGAGGCCTATCAAATCAATGATGTGGATTATTGAACCATGAGACCCACTATATGTTAGCAAACTGTACGCTACTTGTTGCTGGGTCCATAGAATGGACGGTCTGGATCATGAGTCTCTTAGGAGTGTTAATATATATATACACACAGTCCAGATCATGAATCTCTTAGGAGTTTATATATCCATACAGTCCAGCTCATGGGAACTCCCCCATGACATCGAGCTGTGTAGGCCTCACCCTGATGTATGTGAACATCTACCTTGTCAATCAGATGCACCATTCCGTATGGTGAGCTTAGGGCTTAAAAATCTAGTCAATTTGTGACTTGTGTGGGCCACATAACAAGCGAAAGTTGAGAGGGGTTACCCTCCATTAAAGCATTCATAATCATTTTTTGGTCCCAACGAAATGTAGTTCATATATATATATATAAAGGTTTTATGCGGCCAAGCTCATGAGAACTTTCCATGAGGTCGAGCTGTGTGGACCCTACCGTGATGTATGTTGAACATCAACACTGTTCATTTGATGAGTCCCCTTTAAATTATGAGATATCTCAAAACTCAGCCGTATATGGAACTCAGGTGGACCATAGTATCTAAAATCATGTAAAGACATCCCTAAAACATATAAAAGCACTTGGTGGGGGCCACCTGAAAGTTGGATGCGTCTAAAACTTGGTCTGACTCCTCATCCAAGTGGGACACACATAATGGATCGAATGGATTTGTGAACCACATCTTTCTAGCCCCAAAAAATGATTATGAATGTTTTAATGGAGGATAGCCCCTCTCAACTACTATATGTGGTGTGGCCCACACAAGTCACGGATTGACTTGGTTTTTAATCTTTGGACTCACCATAGAATGTTGCATTAATGGGTTAGATGTTTGACACGCATCATGGTAGGGCCCACACAGCTCGACCTCATAGATAGTTTCGATGGGCTCAACTGGTGTGTGTATATATATATATATATATATATATATATATATATATATATATATATATATAAAAGGAAAAGGTACTATGCTCTCGTCCTCACGAGTCCTTCTCATGAGGTTGAGCTATGTGGGCCTCACCGTGATGCCTTTTAAAAATCTACTCTATCAGTCAAATGCACCATTCCATCGTGGGCCTAGGCTTCAAAAATCAAGTCAATCCGTGACTTGTGTGGGCCACACCACATATAGAAGTGGAGAGGGGCTGTGCACCATTAAAACATGCATAATCATTTTTTGGGCCCATCGAGATGTGGTTTGTAAATCCAGCCCATCCATTATGTGTGTCCCACTTGGATGAGGGTTCAGACCAAGTTTCAGATGCATAAAAATTTCAGGTGGGCCCCACCAAGTGCTTTTATATGTTTTAACGGTGTCTTCACATGATTTTAGATGGTATGGCCCACCTGAGTTCCGTATATGGCTGATTTTTGGGATAACCTATAATTTAAAAGGGACCCATCAAATGCACGGTGTTGATGGTCGACACGCATCACCGTGAGGCCCACATAGCTCGACCTCATGGGAGCTTATAGTGAGGTGGAGCGCATAGTACCTTTTCCAATATATCTGTGTGTGTGTGTGTGTGTGTGTGTGTGTGTGTGTGTGTGTGTGTGTGATGTATGTATATTGTATTCAGTTGGGTCAAGGTGGGCCAGATCCAACTTGATTTGGATCAGAGCCGTTGGATGCAAATCTGGGTCCAGTCCCAGATCTGATTCGGACCAGGCCTGAGGTTATCAGTTCCACATGAACTGCTGATTTTCTAGAAGTGTAAACGGGTCGGATCCAGCAGAGGTTAGCTAGATCCGATCCAATAACTTGGATCCGGGTCCAATTATTAGAAAAGTATATTCATTCAGGTGGGACCCAGCTAATCAGCGGATGTGCTGATTTATGAGTGATAAAAAAATATGGGCCTACCATTTGCATGATATGGATAGGGTTGTCAATGAGAAACGGGCCAATCGGAACCGTTCAAAATCGGAGCGGATTGCTGGTGTGTCCCCAGATCTCTGTGCCCAAGGCTGTGCGGGGTCCACAGAGATGTCCATGACAAATCCACTCTGTCCATCTGTTTTAAAATACCACATTAGGACAATACTCTAAAAATCAGGTAGATCCAAAAATTAGTTGGGCCACACCAACAAAACAGTTGGAACAGCAACATCCACCATTGAAACTTTCCTGGATCTGACCATGATGTTTATATGCCATCCAAACCGTTCATAGGATTTTCACCACTCAGATAAACCGTAGGAACAAATATCATCCTGATACAAAACTTCTGTAACCGCCCAACGCCCAACGTTCAATCCTCATAGTTTCGTGTGGTATGGCCCACATGAGTTTTGAATCTCGCTGATTTTTAAAATCCTGTCCTACAGTAGTCTTTCAAAACAGATAGACAGAGTGGATTTGTCACAGACAAGTCTATGTTCCCCACACAGCCGTGACACAAACATATCTCTGTGCCTGGGTCATAGGCAATCCACACCCTTCAAAATGAGTGCAGCTTCAGTGGATCCCCGGATCCACCGAGGTGAGGATGATCCCTGAGTGTGGGTCTACAGTGATGTATGTACATTATATCTATATTGTTTATCCGTTTCTAAAACTCATTTTAGAACATGATCTCAAAATTGAAGCATGCCCAATTCTGAGTGACTATAAAAAAAGTTTTGGGTATGGTCTCTCTACCCGGGTCTTCGTTGCTCATGAACATGTTTGAGGGCAAATAAACATTCTGGTAGGGCCATAAAGGTTTTAAATACTGGATTCAATCACTACTATTTCCTATGCTATGGTCTACCTAATATTTGAATTTACTTTATTTTTGCAATCATACCTTAAAATGAGTGGCCAAAATGATCTAAGGTATAAATGTAAGCCTTGTATATCACATTGATCCTCAAGGATCCACCCATGCCTAGCCTCTTTCAAAATTGGGTCCTAGCAAACCCCTAGCCGGGCCTATATTAGGATGTATTTGTGAATCAACGTTATCTATCCCTTTTCTCATGTCATTTTAAAGTATGATCTCAAAAATTAAGTAGATCTAACACTTACTGGATCAAACTAAATAGTAAGCTTAATTAGTTGTATTAAATGCACAAAGCATTAAATATAAGTTGCAATAAATGCAAGAGTCACATATGTGGTGTGATGTGTCTCAATTTTGGACTTCTATCTTAAAATTTGAGGAGGAAAGTGATGCAGGGAAGGATGTGAGGTCGAGCACCGTCTTCCTCAAAAGGATAATTATTTCAAATCCACGGAACTTCTTTGAACTCCTCACAGAGACTACTCGAATCCACGAGGAAAGAAAGTAGAAAATAGAAAGAATTTTTAATAAATTCAAAATTGATTAATGAATGAATAAAATCGAGTTCACAACCCTTTAAATAAAGGTACCAAGCAATAAGAAAGAAATCAGAATCAAACTACAACTAAAACTCCTAGAATCTGCGACTTACTATAAATAATAAACTTACTATTTATAGACGGTCGTGATGTCTACTAGTGCGCAAGGTTTTCGGCCAAAAATAGTAAGTGTCCTATTTGGCTTCACCAAACCGTTCTCCTAATTATCCTAAGCACTTTTCATGTTGGACACAACTCCTAAAGCCCAATGGATGAAGAGTTATAATAAAACTAAAACTTACTATTTATAGTAAAAATGAAAATAAAATAGAAAAATGACAGTCGATCAAGGGGTTTCTCACAAATCCGGGCTGTGCAACCCGACGTAGCAGGGTTGGTTGGCTAAAGTAGCTCGTTCTACCCTAAAATCATATATTTTATATCAGATAACTCATTCTGGATTGCGAGATACGCCCGATCTAAGGTCTGATGGTCTGGATCACTTATATCGTCGACCGGGACTTTTCTGATCCATCTTGGCCATGAAACTGTCCGTGACCCGCTCTACATCAGTCCACTCCACTTGAAAAGAACTTGTCCTCGAGTTCTCCTCATGCTCTGGTTCATGATACTTGGTCAGGTCTGCGACGTTGAAAATCCGTAAGATCGCTATGTCATCTGGAAGATCAACAACATAAGCGTTGTCATTGATCTTTCGGATGATTGGTACAGGTCCAATCTTTTTATTCTTCAACTTGTTGTATATTCCGGTCGAAAATCTTTTTTTTTTTACAAATGGACCATTACCTGGTCGCCCACCTCGAACACATTTTGTCACCGATGCTTGTCCGCTTACTCCTTATACTTTTCATTCGAGGCATGTAGCTTGGTTTGCACCTCCGCATGAATACCCATGATCCTGTTTGTCATATGTTTTACTGTAATGCTCATGCCTGGGAGCTTGAGCAGAGGGACCAAGTCTAGTGTGTGGCGAGGTACTCGTCCATAAATAAATTGGAATAAAGATTTTCCTGTCGAGCGGTTCACCATGTTATTGAATGCAAACTCTGCTTGAGACAAGACCAAATCCCACTGCTTTGATTTTTCTCCTGAAACACATCGGAGGAGGTTTCTCAACGTGCGATTCACAACCTCAGTTTGACCGTCAGTCTGTGGGTGGTAGGCGCTGCTGAACTGAAGTCATGTATCGAATTGAGTCCACAAAGTTCGCCAAAAGTGGCTTATGAACTTCGTGTCACGGTCAGAAGTAATAGTCTTCGAAACCCCGTGTAGCCGCACAATCTCTCTAAAGAATAGATTCGCCACGTGTGTTGCATCGAGAGTCTTCTTGTATGGAATAAAGTGCGTCATCTTGGAGAAACGATCTATTATCACGAACATCGAATCCATGACGCGTTGTGTTTGTGGGAGACCAAGCACGAAGTCCATAGATAAATCCTCCTAAGGGCCATCAGGCACGGGCAACAGAGTATAGAGGCTCATATTATGAGATTGTCCCTTAGAGGTCTGACAAATATAACAACGTTAGATTGCCTTTCCCACATCACGTACTAATTGCGGCCAGTAATACCGTTCTTCTACAAGAGCTCGCGTCTTGTCTCGCCCAAGGTGTCCACTAAGGCCACCTCCATGTAGCTCTTGGATTATCTGCTCCCTTAGCGAATTGTTCGGGATGCACAATCGATTTCCCTTGAAAAGGAACCCATCTTTAGGGCTGAAAGTCGGGCGGGTTGGTGCTCAACCCTAACCCAACCCAAGGTTCCTATACCTCAACCCTAACCCAACCCAACCCAACCCAATCTCGGGTTAGGAATTCTCAACCTAAGCCCAACCCAAGCGGGCTCGGTCGGGTTAATCGGGTTGGTCGGGTGTATACATATTAATATTTTCGTTATTACATTAGTTTATTATATTTCAATATAAGACTTATTTTTTGTATCTATGATTTTATTAATTATATATGTGATTATTCATCATAAAGAACTTCATTTTTTTCATTTTTAAAAAAGCTAAAATTTAAGACAACTGCTCCTTTAAAAGTCATGTAGCATAACACACAATCTATTTGTGAGAGAGAAATCTGGCATATCTTGTTAGCTCGAGTCCTTGGAAATGACGTGAACAAATGAGACCCAACATCACTAGTGTACCTTCGACACAAACCATCCACACTCAATTATAATTTATAAGTAACTAATATATTGATCGGGTTCGGGTTGGGTCGGGCAACTTGAGACCTCAACCCAAGCCTAACCCAAGTTTTATCGGGTTGGTGTTTGTATAGCCCAAGCTTAAGATCAGACCCGATATATCTTGCCCGAGCCCAAACCAATGTCGGGTCGGTCACGGGTCGGTCGGGTTGAACCCGCCCAACTTTCAGCCCTACCCGTCTTACATATGTAAGTCGGCAGGGTGAACTTCTTGGCATCTAACCCATGCGTCCTTGAAGTCGTCGTCATTGGCATAGATGTCCTTGAGGTGCTCGAACCTGACAACCTCATTGCTCATAGTGATTAACAAAGTTGCACGGTAACTTAGCACATCAGCTACCTTGTTTTGTTGCCCTGACTTGTGTTTTAGTACGAATGTAAATTCTTATAAAAATGAGATCCATGTAGCATGCACACGGTTAATGTTAGCTTGACTATTAATGAATTTGAGAGCTTGATGGTCCGTGTAAAGTATGAATTCCATTTGAATCAAATAATGACGCCAATGTCGCAGTGCCTGGACCACCGCGTATAACTCGATCTCATATGTAGACCACTTCTTGCGTGCATCGCTAAGTTTCTCACTGTAGAAGGCTATCGACCTACCTTCTTGAGACAAAACTCTCCCAATTCCGACATATGAGGCATCACATTTGACTTCAAATAGTTTGTCGAAGTTGGAAAGTACAAGAACCGGGGTCGTGGATAATCTGCGCTTGATTTCGGCAAAGCTCCTGTTGGCTTTGTCAGTCCACTGAAACCGTCCTTTCTTCATGCAATCTGTGATTGGTGACACAATAGTACTGAAATTTCGCACGAACCGATGATAGAATATAGCCAATTTATGAAAACTTCGCACTTCGTGAATATTTTTGGGAACCGGCCATTTTTTGATTGCCTTCACCTTTTCTTCATCCACCCAAATGCCCGTAGATGTTACGACAAAATCCAGAAACAATAGGCTATTAGTCATGAAACTGCACTTCTTTAAATTGAGATATAATTTATTTTCAGTAAGCACCTAAAGAACCTTCTCGAGGTGTTCCATATGGGTAGTTTCGTCTTGACTGTATATCAAAATATCATCGAAATAAACCACAACGAACTGTCCAATGAAAGATTTCGGAACTTGGTTCATCAATCTCATGAATGTGCTAGGCGCATTTGAAAGACCGAAGGGTATGACCATCCATTCGTACAATCCTTCCTTAGTCTTAAAGGACATTTTTCACTCATCACTCGGCCGTATTCGAATCTGATAGTAGCCGCTCCTCAGGTCTAATTTAGAGAATATTTTGGCCCCCTCTAGTTTGTCCAGCATATTTTCCAACCGTAGTATAAGAAACTTGTATTTTATGGTGATCTTGTTGATGGCTCGGCTGTCGACACACATGCGCCAACTCCCATCTTTCTTTGGAGTTAATAGAGCTGGTACAACACATGGACTCATACTTTCTCGATTAAGACCCTTACGGATCAACTCTTCCACTTGTTCCTGTAGAATCTCGCACTTATTCAGACTCATTCGATAATGAGGACGATTAGGTAAACTGGACCCAGGGATAAAGTTAATATGGTGTTGGATATCCCGCATGGAGGGTAACCCATCAGGAAGGTCATCGGGCCAAATTTTTTAGAATTCATGTAGCAAGGGCCTTAGTTTCTCAGGGATGATGGTGGGTTCGAGTTCTTCCCCTTTTACAATTAATGCATAAGCCTGTCATGTTTCTTTGGATTCCTTCACGAAGTCCCGTATGGTTAAGAGAAAATGACCATCCACTTTAGAAGTTTCAGGTAGTCCCTCTGGATCCACAGGGGCCAATATGGTCTTCTGTCCATCATTGACAAAAATATATATGTTATCTTGCCCTTTATGAGTGACGTCACGGTCAGATTTCCAGGGTCGACTGAGTAGCATGTGACAGACTTCCATGTCTACCACATCACATACTACTTTATCCTTATAATGCTTACCAATTGAAAAGGAGATGGTGCACCGTTTAGTTATCTTTATTTTGCTGACCTTCTTGATCTAACCGATTGTATATGGAGAGGGATGACGCTCCGTCTTCAATTGTAATTTTTCCACCATGATGTTGGAGACGATGTTCTCGCTGCTCCCACTGTCAATGATCACGTTCCAAACTTTCTGATTCACTGTACACCTAGTATGGAAGATGCTATGCCGCTGTGGATGCACTTCTTTTCTTGGCGCATATAATAGCCGCCTCACGACGAGCGACTCACCGTGATCTTGTTGAACCCAACCTGAATCATTTACCTCGTCCTCGGTAGTATGCTCCTGTTCTTCAATATTTGGATCTTTATTAACGTTATCAGCACTACCATCATTGATGGTGAGGTTTGCCACTTTTCACTGGGGACAAGTATTTGATAGGTGGCCCAGTTGGCGACAACGATAGCAGTTGTCAGGCCTTGACTGAGCGTAGGGGTTCGAGATTTTACTTAGACTAGCAGCAGTCGATACGCCCCTTTGGAGTCTAGCTTGCCTGCTTCCCTGATCTCGGTTCTTAGACATAGGAGGTTAAGTGCGTGCTCCTACGGGCTCCTTCCCCTTAGACTGTGGAGCTCCTTAGGGTGGACCCGCCGCAGTGATCCTTGCGGTAGAGTAGGGCCGTGTGGTAGGACGTTCAAGTTGCGCTTCTGCCCGAGTATCCAACTTGAACGCATCATTCATCGTCCAGACGGTCATACACAGTCCACCGTTGAATCAGACGACTTGTTGCGATTCAGTCTCGACTAAATCATTACGCACCGCCAGGTAGTAAAATTCTTCTGCGTATTCTCTCACCGACCGATTTTCCTATTGACAATTTTGGTATTGTTGGAATAATACCTGATCGTAATCGCTAAGGAGGAATCGGGCACGTAGTAGCTATTTCATCCGCTGCCATGTGTGGATTGGTGCTCTCACCTGTCTAGTTCGTGCGAGTTGCAGTTATTCCTACCAAGCTGAAGCTCCTCCTTTTAACTTGTAGGCCACAAGCTTGACCTTCTTTACTTCAGGGATGTCCATATAGTTAAAAAATTGCTCAACTTCATAAAGCCAATCGAGGAAATCTTCAATGTGTAGTTGGCCATTGAAACTAGGAATATCAACCCGCATATTAAATTCTCGATTTATTAGATCTACTCGATCACCGCCTTGTTTGGGGTGTTGGAAGATTATGTCATCGATTTCCTCCTCACTGGAGCCCCCTTCCTCAGGAATGACCCATGTATGCACTACCGGTACTATCCTGCAATCAGAGCGATTGCATGTTTCAGCAATCGGCGGTGGAGGATTACCACCAGGAACACGGAGTTGCCTTAAGGTTTCTGCCAAGAGATCCACTATGCGGTCCATGGAAGCCTTCAGCCCTTGCATGACTTGTCGATTTTCTTGCTGCGATACTTCGAAAGTTGCCGCAGTTAAAGGTAAATTCCCTGGAACACCGCCCATGAGATTGTTGCCCGACCCATCATTAGAAGTCATCGATCCGAGGAGAAACTTGACTCTGATACCAAACTGATGTAGGGAAGGACGTGAGGTCGAGCACCGTCTTCCTCAAGAGGATAATTATTCCGAATCCACGAAACTTCTCTGGACTCCTCACAGAGACTTCTCGAATCCACGAGGAAAGAAAGTATAAAATAGAAAGAATTTCTAATAAATTTGAAATTGATTAATGAATGAATAAAATCAAGTTCACAACCTTTTAAATAAGGGTACCAAGCAATAGGAAAGAAATCAGAATCAAACTACAACTAAAACTCCTAGAATCCGCGACTTATTATAAATAGTAAACTTACTATTTATAGACGGTCGTGATGTCTACTAGTGCGCAAGGTTTTCGGCCAAAAATAGTAAGTGTCCTATTTGGCTTCACCAAACCGTTCTCCTAATTATCCTAAGCACTTTTCATGTTGGACATAACTCCTAAAGCCCAATGGATGAAGAGTTATAATAAAACTAAAACTTACTATTTATAGTAAAAACGAAAATAAAATAGGAAAATGACCGTCAATCAGGGAGTTTCTCGCAAATCTGGACTTCGCACCTTGGCATAGCGGGGTTGGTTGGCTAAAGCAGCTCGTTCTACCTCAAAATCATATATTTTACGTCAGATAACTCATTCTGGATTACGAGATACGCCCGATCTAAGGTCTGATGGTCCGGATCACTTCTGTCGTCGACCGGGCCTTTTCTGATCCATCTTGGTCATGAAACTGTCCGCAACCCGCTCTACATCGGAAAGGAATGAGCTGCATGAATAAACAATAATATCAGGGTGGGCCTTATACAGATTTTCCATGGGGCCCACTTTATATGTGTTGTATACCTATTCCGTTAAACAGTTTTTCCATCTCATTTTAGTGTATGGTCTAAATGAAGCAAATTCAAATCTTAAGTGAACCATACTACATGAAACAATGACAATTAAACACTCACAATTAAAAACTTAGGCCTTATCATAATATTCTTTTTCTGTCCAACCTATTGATAAGTAATACATACATGATGAAGGGAAAACACAAATATCAGCTTGGTGCAAAACTTTTGTAACCAGAGAAGTTTTAAATGGCGGGAATTCAATCCCAACTGTGTGTTCCACTTGGCATTTGGATCTGTTTCATTTTTGGGACCCATCAATAAAATGAGCTGGAAAAACTGATGGACGGCATGGATGTACAGGTCCCCACCGTCGGGCAACACCCGCTCAAGTGTACCGTTGAAAGGAAAGGCGTGCCGCGTGTGTGCATGCCTACAGGTGATTTCTTTCCCATGTGATATGAATAGTGTCCATGGTTATTTAGTTTGTACAAGTGGGGCCCATGGTCCAGTGATCCGGACCATTGATCTACTGGGTTCACTGTGGATGTGAATCCAAAACCTCCAATATTTTTTCATTTTATATCTACGTAATGTTTCTTCTCTTAACCGTCAATCCATTGGCTGCCAATCAAAGGGTTATGATTTTCCAATTGAGGAGATTTTATGGCCAATGGCCTATCTTTGGTGAGGGGCATAGGCGAACAGCCGGCTCAATGAAATACAGACCCCATGGAAAATCAGTGGATTATGGACGTGTGGTTGGGGAATGAACGTATGTGAGTTCCCATGCGAACATTATGTCTAAGTCGAATCCAAACCGTAAATCAGGTTTAAAAAGTCGTTCTCACCTTACAGCACGAAAATCAGGTAGATAAAAAAACTTAGGTGGATCACGCCACAAGGAACAACGTAGATCACTCTCAAAACTTCTAAACTTGAGTGGCGTGGTCCACCTAGGGGTGTACATCGAGTCGAACCAAGTCAAGCTGGACTCAGCTCGGCCACTAGCTGACCTTAGCTCGAACTTGGCTCGGCTCGGTTCGATCAGCAACTCAGGCAGTTCGTGCCGATTTCGAGACAAGATTGAGCCGAGTTCACCATTGCAACATTTTCACAAATATTTGGACTGCACCTTTAAAATCTCATTGTATTTGGACAACCACAATGGTTTTACATATAATTTATTAAACACCTTTTAAGCAACATAAAAATAAAAAAAAAAGGGTGTTAGTTTCATATAATACCTTGCCACCCGCAACGTTTCTTTGAGCCAGCAACATCAATATCAAAGTAACTAAGTCATGGACTTGTTTCAATCTGAGTTCAATTTGAGCTAGTTTCGATCTGAATTAAGTCAAGATGAGGCCAGCTAGAGCTCATTTTTGAGCTCAAAAAATCAGCTCAACTCGGCACAAACTCAACTTTGAACTAAGTCGAACCGAGCTTTTTCAAGTCAAGTCGAGTGGACTAACTGGATTGGGGTACACCTCTAAGTTCACATGAGTTATAGAATAGCTTTCTTTTTTAGGGCATCTCTTAATCCTTGTGAAACTGATCTGATGACTGATGACAGGTTTAGATGACATATAGACCAGAGCATATCCAATAAGGCCATGACTATAGTGCTCATTTTGATATATGTGTTGTATATTCAATGCTCAAGTGGACCACACCACAGGAAGCAGTGGTGATAATAATTCTCATCGTTGAAACTTTTCTAGGGCCCACTGCAATGTTTATTTGCCATCCAAACTATTCATAAAGTTAAATATACCTGGATGAATAGAAAACACTAAATATCAGCTCCATCCAAAACTTTCGTGGGCCCCAACAAAATTTCAATTGTAAGAGTTTAATTCCCATCGTGTAGTGCACTTAAGCATTGGATCTGCCTCATTTTTTGGATTATATCCTGAAATGATATGAAAAAATGGATGAACGGTGTGGATAAGACCCATACGTCACGGTAGGATACAATCTATGTCCAAATTTTCTACGATGGGCAATACCCTCTCCCTGCTCCCATTATTCCTTGATTTTTGGACCTTGGGCCTAAAAGGGGTCCATCTATGGATGATTGGGACGCATGGACGCAACAAGGTGGGCCCACACGTATGGATGTACGTGATCACTCCCCAACTGATAAATCACAGCTAGGGGTGTACATAAACTGAGCTAGCTCGGTTAGCTTGCTCGACTCGACTCGAAAAAGCTCAATTTGACTCGGTTCAAAGCTAAGTTCGAGCCGAGTTGAGCTGATTTTTTGAGTTCAAGTTCAAGCTGACCCTAGCTCGACTTGACTCATATCAAACTCAGCTCAAATTGAACTCGGATCGAACCAATTGGGTGACTCGGTTACTTTGATATTGATGTTGCTCACCAAGTGTTTGATGAAATAATTCAAAGAAGTGTAGCTGGTGGCCAGGAAAGTATGTATACGAAACTAACACTTTTTTTTTTAATTTTTATATTATTTAAAGGATGTTTGATAAAATATTTGTAAAACCATTTCAGCTATTTCAAATAAAGTAAGATTTTGAAGGTGCAGTCAAAGTGTCCGTGAAAATGCCCCAGTGAACTCGGTTCAATCTTGACTCACACTGGCCTGAGTTGCTGAGTAAATCGAGTTGAGCTGGCCGGTTATGGTCGAGGCGGAGCCAAGCCGAGTCGAGTCGAATTGAGGCCAGCCCGACTTGGTGCGACTCGATGTACACCCCTACGTTTTCACAGCTCACGTGCCCCATTTCGGAAACCCATCAGCGTTGCGTGAGGTCATTGGCGGCCGGCCATTGATGACTTGTAACACTAATTACTGACCTTAAAAAATGTACGACATGTGTCACATTATGATGTCGCCACGTGGCCCACCAAGCCGGATACCGTGATCATTGGTTGCCACGTGCGAAGAGTGCACAGCGTGCACACGTGCGATAGCATGATTGAGTGGATTTTCTGACGGGTGAGCATTCCTGGACCCGTGATGTGGACCCGATAGTGGACAGAATGATTTCCATGGTCTACATGAACAAAAGGGAACAGAACAACTTTGCTTCTCCGGTAGATTGATGGTTTGTGATCATCCTCTCAGAAATTAACATGTGGCATACACGTAAATCAAATTAAACCGTCCAAGTCATGTGTCTCACTTTAGATCGACCATAGAAGAATAATTACACTCAGTTGATGTCCTAGCCCTTCGATTGGTGGGCATTTAATGAAGGGATCAAATGGAGAATATTCAACGGTCCAGATTTAACATAAAGTTGTCTATTGATCAATTAGGAGTGTCTAGCCGATCGTATTTGCTATAGTTACATATGTGCCGAGGGTATACCCCATGGGTGCATGTGTATGAAGCGTCACAGTTTACCAGAGTATCAATGCCACGTATGTAGTTACCTTTTTATTCTTTTGACCCCAAAATTTTTTAGGGGTTTGGATAGACATCCTTGCAATTTGGATTATAGCATCACACCTCAATTTATCACGAGAAACGAGATTTCCCGGTTTTATTTCCACCAAAACACCATGCTGCGAATGGAATCGGATTGCGTACTATGACACGCACCACCGAACTCAGTGATGTGTTGACGTCACCAAGTTATGTGGTCCATGGATGATGTATGTGTCATGTCCATGCCATCCATCCATTTTGCGAGATCATTTTAAGGCATGAGCCCAAAAACGAGGAAGATCCAAAACTTAAGTGGACCACATCATGGAAAGTAGTGGGGACAATGGCACCTACAATTTGAAACCTCCCAAAGGCACCAGATGTTTAGTTTCCATGCAACCTTGTGATAAGGTTACACTGTGGATGCTTGATTGTGGGTGGATCGCTCCTTTATACGGGTTGCTTTTTTCAGGAGCTTTGTATTGTGTGCAAAGGGCATTATATTTAGCTGGAGTTGCCACTAGCTAATTATTTGATTTCTAGAGTCCGTTAAACTTCGTAAAAATGGTATGAAAGAGGATATGAAAATTCTCAATTTTAAAATGATTTGTAACTAAAGATTCAGAGTAATGGACCGAAGTTACAGTGTGAAAAAGTATTAGACATCCGCTCTACTTATATAAATGTATGGCCTCTAATTAATAGGATCTTAATAATTTTGAGAGTTGAAATTAGTTTTTGTACAATGTAGATGCAATAGTGCGTGTAATGCTGTGTTAAATAGAACACTTATAACAAGCTTTGGTTTGAGCTAGATAAATCCATCCTGATTCTTCACTTGCTGAGGCGTAAATTGATTAATTAGAGTTTCTAATGGGCAGGATCTAATTATATCAGCAAGTCAAAAAGCATACACTTAAGTTGATTACATGCATAGTATTATGAATGTAATATTAATAGATGAAATGGGTAGAGAACGAGAGGGAATATGTATTACACAATGCTAATGCTAGGGATTAGACGAAGTTGTTAGTAATTGGATAGTTTTATGGACGGGTATGTTGCAAGGATTAGAAATAGTGGCTCATATTAAGATTTGGATGGCTCAAAAGGCTAAGACTCTATCCAGACTAGGTTAGACTAGGGTTGGGCTCTTTATCCTGCACTTTCACTTTCTTTGGTGGAGGGATGATCAGCTCCACTGAATGATTTGTGTTTTCTAAGGCTACTGGATGATTGAAATGAGAAGGAGATGAGGACTATTCATAGCCTCCAAACCAATTTTTTTGATAATTCTTGGAAAGTTTAGGGTTAGAATATGAATTAATGGCAAGAATTATATATTATCCCTATGATGTGATTTGGATGGTTGGATTGACCAGTTAAATGATAATTTTGAGCTTAATGAGGGATACAGAAGGCTTTTCGCAACCACCACATGCTTACCAGTTAAAGAAGAGAATTCTCACATGCGTTGGAGGTCTCTTGCTAAGGTAGGAGGTATGCCACATGGCAGGCGGTGGGTAACTCACTGCTCAGGCCACAACCTGCCTCCAGCTTTGGCATGTAGTCTCTCACAAGTGTGTGGGAGCTCCAATTTGTTTGGGGTTCATTTTTGGGGTTGCTTCGGACTTATGATGGGATATGGGTATGAGCTTGGTCTTGGTTTTGGGCTTTTTTTTTTTTTTTTTTTTTTTTTGTTTTTTACACATGCACACACACCCCCACACACTCACACCATATGCACACACACCCCATACACTCACACCATATGCACACACACCCCACACACTCACACCGTGGGATTTCACCACCATAGGTACTCGAACCATTGACCCGGTGTTGAAACTCCACGGAGTCTACCACCTAGGCTTGGTCTTGGTTTTGGGAGAGGTTAACTGGGTTTGGCAACAAGTTAACTTTGGATGACTTAGCGAGTTAACTTGGTAAGTCATGTTTCGATATTCTTAGAGTTTAAGCTTCTAGGTCCAGGGTTTAGGATTTTTCTCCGGGGTTGAATTAGAGTTTGATTAACCATCAAAATGATCCAATATAAACAGTTTGATAGCCCCAAGTAGGGTGTAGAGACACATACATACCTGGATGAAGTGGAAAAAAAAAAAAAAACAAATATGAGATTGATCCAAAACTTCTATGACCCGCGAGTAGTTTTCAATGGTAGATGTTAAATCCCCACTACTTTTTGTGGTGTGATCCACTTGAGCTTTGGATCTGCCTCAATTTCATTCTCATGCCTAAAATGATCTCGCAAATGTGTGGATATAATGTATACATCATGGTTGGACCCACAAAACTTAGTGACCTCAAATGCCATTGTGGGGCTCGGATTCTCTGCAAGTCCATGCAGACTAAGCGTATCCTATTACCCCATTTTGAAGGTTGGACGGCTAAAAGATCAAGTCAATCTAACCATTAGGTGGGCAATCATATAAATTTGGAAATTCTTAGATGATTTTCTGTTGATTTTTTTATGGCCCATCATGTAATTTTGGAAGCTTTTGGATGATTGTCCGTTGATTTTCGTGGTGAGTCTACTGTGTTGTGTATATATGGTTCAAGCCGTGCATTACATGAGGCTCGTTATGATTATGGGACACCCAAAAAATCAGGCTTACAGAATCTTTAGGTGGGCCCAACAACAGAAGATGATAGACAACTATGGAAAATCTTCAAATTCATGTTTGGATTAACCTGATGTATGGAAGTCCAATTTTCATGATAGGGCGAATAAACGGTCCAGATTGATCTGGCCAGTGAATCAATGGGACTGTAGGGCTGAACGGTACACTCCTGTGTTAGTTCAGTATCGCTTTGAAAATGGTCTAACTCTCCTCACTGTGACACTTGAGCTGATGTTCAGCCATCTAGACCATCCAAATTTAGTGCCTTCCTGGATGGAACACATCTTAAGCCTTCGTAGCCACTCAATTAATGGATAACAAATGGGCGATTAAAAGTAAAGTTGTGGGTGATCCAAATTCAAAGTGAAAAATTCAATGGTTATTATCATCTTGTCATGTAACTTTTCAATCTTCTGGTCAATCAACAGTTGCCTCGATGATTTGGACGGTCTAGATTGATCTAAAACTGTGCTATTCATGTGTCTGAAGAGTCACTACCATTTTAGGTCATGATGCTAAACTAACATTATAACACAACTCATCTAATCTCACGGACGCAAATGGTCGGAAGCTATGTGGGGCCCAGAGAGATGCCCGTGACAAATTCAATCCATCCATCAGATTCTCAAGATCACAATATAAAAGGATTTTAAAAATCAGGCAGATTCAAAACTCAGGTGGGCCACACCACACAAAAAAAGAATGGATTGATCTCCCACCACTTGAAACTTCGTGGAGAGATAGAAGTTTTATGCCTGGATTATATTTTTTCCTACAGTTTATCTGATTGGTATTAACCCTATGAACGGTTTGGATGGCATATAAAAATCATGGTAGACTGCAGGGAAGTTTCAACGGCGGAAGTTTTCATTCCCACTGTTTCACGCGGTGTGGCCCACCTAAACTTGAATTTCCTTATTTATTTTTTAAGCTAATTATTTTAATATTTAGAAACTGATGGACGGAGTGGATTTGTCACTGTCATCTCTGTGGGCCCACATAGCTTCCGACCACAGGAACTGGCATATGCAATTCGCGTCCTAATCTCACGAGTTCTCTCCCATTTTCTCGTGAGCCTCGCGACATTTCTCGGGGGTTTTGATATGATGTTGGGATACCCTACAAAACCCAATCGCAAATAATCATATGCTCCTGTCTTTCCACCTTCCTTTTCAGCCTTTGGACATAACACCACCATCAAAAGAATGATGATGCCATCCTTTGGCAATTAACTGTCCACATACATGCATATATTTCTTATTTTCTCATACAATGCATTTCATCCTCTGCAACAGTTTTTCTAACTTAGGTAATGAATGGTTGGAAGCTTTGATACTGTGGTTGGGTGTGATGGATGATACGCTGCACTTGAAAATTACTTACAAATTGCATATGTGACATGCTAATAATTTAAATTAAATTGTCTAAATTTTGGGTCTTAGTGTAGATATATCATGAACAAAAAATCATGGTGTTTGGTTATTCAACTATTAGATTATTGGACATTTAATGAAAAGTAAAAAATGAAAAATATCCACCGATCTTATTTTAATGTGTCCATGAATAAGACGTTAAGATTGTTTAATAAATTTGATTTTGAGACTTTGACTTAGTGTCGGTGGGTTTTCCAATTTAGTTAGTTTACTTTTGAGCTAATGTATGCCACTTGTATAGTTTTTGAGTGCCTGCATATTGAGAGTTATTTACTACTAGAGTATCAAAAGATTTCCATACTTATTGGGTAGGTCGAAAATTTTAGTAGTGGAAAGTACTTATAATGAGATTTTCTCTTGATTTGAGGTCACTTTTCAGTGAAAAACATTATCAATGTCAACTTTATTAAAAAAAAGAAGCTTAAAAAATTTTCCTAACTCATTCACTTTTAAATTTTATTTTCTAAATGATTTACATATCTTAAGTTGATAATTTATGATAGTAGAGATAATGAAAATGGTGTTTCTTAGAAAATTCAACCATAGATGAGAAAATTTTGATGTCTCTTGAGTTTTGTATGATCTTCACATTACATTTAAATTGAAAGAAAATTTTAATAAATGATTATAAGATTAACCATGCTTTATGCGAGAGATTGATAGAATGTTTGATAGTTAAAAAAAAATATATATTTATAGAATAAGTGTAATTAAAATAAGAATGAGATATGGATGAGTGGCGTGACAATGAGGGATGGAATTAAAAATTAATCCATTTATTGAATTTTGAAAATTACACTAATAAATAATAAATGAGAGAAAATAGTTTTTTAAATGGTGAGTTATATGCAACAGAAATTAAGAAACACAATGGCTAAGAATGTTAAAAAAATACAAGAAAAAGAACCAATGAAAGAACTTCATGTGAAAAGCTTTTGCTACGTTCTTTACATAGTTAGAGAATATGGAGAAGAGGTGTGCCAGTGACAGAAATTCGCTTTTTTAAACTTGTACATAAGACTGTCTTTATTTAGACTACATCTTATCTAACTATTGATAATAAGGTCCACACGTAATGACATATCAACCGGTGCACAACTAAGTGTTTTTATCTCTCTCTAAATATAAAGTTTTCAAATGCTTTCTTTAAAACTATTTTAAAGAGAAGATAGGGATTTTGCTTTTTTTTTTCTCCGTATATTATAAAAGGTTCCAAGTAGGTCTTGGTGTCTATCCTTGGTGGGGTGGCTAACATGGAGTGTGTGTACTGACATGGTATGTACTAACAAGCTAACTCTCCAAAAAAAAAAACAAAGAAAAAAAAAGGTCAAATGAATGACATTGTTTTAAGCTGAAAAAAAAGCCCAAGCGTGACAACGGAAAAAAAGGTCTGCTGGCCCCACATGCAGTACACGTGCCAACTCGGCAGTGCAGGAGGTGGCCTGAAATCTGAGGATGACAAAACAACAGAATACAGGCCTGTCCATTCATCAGGTGGCCCAGATGAGTAAGTTGAAACCTGGATCGTTGGCAATTCATTTAAACAATCCATATAATTCTCACCATGTAGATATGACTATCAGGAGGGCTCCACCTTGAATATCATAACCTGTTTAAAAATAAACTCTGTCAGACCTTCAGACACCTGGTTTTGGGAATGTAAACGGTTTACCAATCTTTCTAGAACCGTCCATTCCCGCCCCCCCCCCCCTTCAAATCCAGATGTCAGAATGATCAAGTGATCTGATTTTTCAAACTGGTCACATCCATTGTAGGGCCTGGCTAATGAGCGGCTGGGAACATGCACACGAGTGTAGAAATGCACATGTAGGATTAGCAAACCTAATCATGAAAATACACAACCAAATATAAATTTTATTTTTTGATTCTTTATTTTTTTTTTAAAAATCTTTTTCACATGCATTGGGGTTGGAATGAAGATCCACATATGTCATTCATGCCAGCTTTAAAGCTCAATGCATTTTCTAACTAAATAAAAAATAAAAAATAAGAATAAAAAAGAAGACATGACAATGTGACTACCAAATGATCATGAAACTCAAAAGCAATTCATGTGTTAGAGAAGGGGCACTTTAGTAACTGCATCAAAAGCATCATTTCACTTTCCCTTTGAAAATTCAAATTCAGTTTTCAACTTGGCATCTTTGATATATCTCTCTCTTTATCTGGGCTGGCAGTGGGCCATACTGGCCTACTTGACTTTTGGGTCCACACCCATTTGAACCCATGTTCAATTATTAAGACCCTGACCCAAGCCTAGGTACATGCTGGCTTATGATTGATATTAGATTGGCAAATTCTCTGAGTTGACTCATCGAGTTGACTCGGACTCATTCAAGTCCAATTCAGTTTGACGCCGCGAGCTAGTAGATGCCAATGGGTTCGATTCGGATGACTTGGGCCAATCAATGTGGACTGACTTTCATGCTCAAAAAATGAAAGGGCCCACAAAAGGGGGGCCCACATCTAGCATACTATTCTCTCTCTCTCTCTCTCTCTCTCTCTCTCTCTCTCTCATTCACAAAAAGGAATCCTGTCAAAGCAAAAGCATGTTGGAATAAAGAAAGAAGGAAAAAGAAAAGGAGCATACTCCACATTCTATCTTCCCTTCACAAATTCAAGCAAAAGGCACCATTCCCTTGCACCCAGATGAGCTCCATCACTCTCATCTTCCAGCTCTCTCATTCTCCATTCCTTGTTGATGCAAGATCCAAAGAACACACAAACAAGGTATGGAAGATATCTCTACCCATTTCTCTTTAGTATTTTCTCATTTTTACTACTAAAACATCACACATGCATATCCCATACAATGGACAAAGCCTCCTCTGATTAGTTCATCACTGTCCTCCTTAATGTGGCACACATATACTACCATCCAGATCATCCAAATTGCGGGCCACATCATGGATGGACCTTATCTCAAAAATGATATTGATCAAGAGATCCTAACCATCCATTCGATGGCCATCCAATGGATAGTTAGGAGTAAAACAGTGTCCAAACTCATTGGATCGAGTGTATGGCCGATGAGTGGTCTGCCATTTTTTGATATAATGTTGAGCTATCATAAAAATCTCACCCGCTCGTCGCATAGCTTAAAATCTTGATATAGAAAACCTGAACTATGTGTCCACGTTACACAATTTTTATACATAGGACGTGTCTCTACCAAAGTTAAATGGACCATAAATTGCTCTATATATTGTACAAGAACCCATATGTGGTACACGGAAAACCTAAACTATGTGCCCATGTTACGCAATTTTTATACATGGGACGTGTCTCTACCAAAGTTACATGGACCATGGATCGCTCTGGTAAGTAGTACAGGAACCCATACGTGGTATATAGAAAACCTTAAGTATGTGTGCGTGTTACACAATTTTATATATGGGACGTGTCTCTACCAAAGTTACGAGTACCATGGATCGCTCTGGTATATGGTACAGGAACCCATATGTGTATATGGAAAACCTGAACTATGTGTCCATGTTACACAACTTTTATATCCCGGATGTGTCTCTATCAAAGGTACATGGACCACAGATCGCTCTGGTATATGGTACATGAACCCATATGTGGTGTATGAAAAACCCGAACTAAGTGTCCATGTTACACAACTTTTATACATCGGACGTATCTCTACCAAAGTTACATGGACCACAGATGGCTCTGGTACATGGTACATGAACTCATATGTGGTATACGGAGAACCTGAACTATGTGTCCATGGTACACAACTTTTATACATGGACGTGTCTCTACCAAAATTACATGACTGTGGATCGATATGGTGCATGGTATAGCAACCCATATATGGTATATCGAAAACCTGAACCATGTGCCCATGTTACACAAATTTTATATACGGGATGTGTCGCTACTAAAGTTATATGGACCGCCGATCGCTCTGGTACATGGTAGAGGAACCGTATGTGGTATATGGAAAACCTGTACTGTGTCCTTGTTATGCAATTTTTATACATGGACCGCAGATGGCTATGGTAGATGGTACAGGAACCCAAATCTGGTATACCATTTTCCCAGTAAGTGGTCCCCGGGAGAAAATATATATTCATTAAGGAATATATTCCTTTAATTCCACAAACGAGGTGATATTGTAATTTATATATGAAATGATGAAAGTTATTATTACAAAATCGGCATGTATGGTATCATATCATTTGCATGTTAGTGCATAAATCAAACTATAAATCTCTATATTCTAATAACAATAAGATTATATAATATTAATTTTGAGTTGGTAAAAGTAGTGTTCTAAATTGAAAATGACTCCCATTACATGATTTTAGGTGGCATTGGTTTCTATTCTTTTTAAAGCATGCACATATAAATACATACACACACACACACACACACATACATACGTTTGTGGGTAATTAAATTGGCAATGATGGCTCCAAAACATTAGCATACATGTTCATGTATACGCGTATATGTACAATCGTATATGCGGGCATGCATAACATGGTTTCTCTTGTTACAGGAAGCCGTGGTATCAAAGAGCAATGGAGGCGGCATATATTTGGAGACCAGCATCCAAACCTTCAGGAATTCCAGCGAATTCCACCAGACCCAAGTTGCGGAAGAGTGCTTCGTTGAAGGTTGCATCTTCGTTCACCCGCGTCTGTCTATGTGCACCGATATCTTCCTACACTGAGGTGTTTCGTGCTGAGCTTCCACCAAGGAGAAGTTATAGTTATCCGAGGTCAAAGTCATTTGTGGCCCCTAGAGAGAAATTGCCTGCCATGAGAAGTGCGGCCGTAGAGGGCGGCCGGAGAGTTTTTCGCGGAAAGTCGCTGACTGATGATGTTCTGATGAGGAGATTTGTGGTGGAAGAAGAAGCAATGATGCAAGTAAGGAGGAGGAATCAGATGGAAGTAATAAGGAGGAGGAGTTTGATGAGAAAGAAAAAACTTGGGCCTAGTCCACTTAGTAGAATGACAATGGCAAGAGAAGATTAAAAAGATAATTAAAAATGAAAAATGTAAGTTGTGATTATTTTCTTTAATTGCTTGTTTAAATTGGGTTTTTGGTTTGCATAATCATTTGCAATTTGTTTAAAAGTTCGTCGTGATTGCTTACAGAATTGGGGTTCACTGTGTTGTGCTTTTGAAATCCACTCTGTCCATCAGTTGCTCCTCATGTTGATGTCACAGCCCAAATATTGTTCCCATCCAAAACTCAGGTGGACCACACCATGGAGAATGATATAAAATCACACCTAAAATCTCTAAGTTCAAGTGGTGTGGCCCACCTAAGTTTTGGATTAGGTTAGAATGTTTGTTCATCTTAATGAGGCACACCTGATGAATGGTTTAGATGGAATATACAAACCATTTATCTTCTCTTGCTATTGTTTGCAGTGCTGTGGTTCACTTGAGTTATAGATGGGCCTGATTTTGATAGGCACGATGGACATGGTAGATGTCACATGCACAATGTGTTGGAAATCTGAGTGGGGGTGCTCTACTAGCTTTCTGCAACAAGTATTGTAGAGGATTTTGGTCCGTTCAAGCATGCCCATAGTAGTAATATTGAAAAATAAAAATGTAAAACTTGATGTATTCTTTTAATTTTTTAGTTAGTTATTTTCATAGTAAAAGATACTTTTGTTTAGAGTAATTCCCCTCTTTGGACACCATAAATGGTAATTTCAAAGAAAATTATATCAAGTGAGTGTTTTGTCCATGGTTTTTATATGATTTTTATACTTTATTATTATTATTATTTTATTTCCCAATAATTACATTCCCTAGCTTTTTCTTCAAAAACTTGCCCTAGTCTTTTGTCAAGGAGCTGGAATAGATTTTTAGACTTTTCTCAGCTTTCTCAAAAAACCCATTACACCAAACATAAATATTATTGTTACCCAAAAAATATTAGGTCAACTCTAACATTTTTAGAAAACATAAAAGCTAAAGAATGGAATTCCCCAAAGCCAAACAGCTAGGACCTTTATGTCAGGTTTTCATGCTAAAGTAGTGGTTTCCACCCTATGATTGTAATTGTGGTGGTTTTATAGAAGGGGGTGAAGCCAACACAAAACATGCCCATAAATGCAATTAAGCAGAAGACAACATTGCTTTAGTATAATGAGTTTGCCGTGAAGGGAATTGCCCCCACCAAATTTCGGTAATGATTAATCCTTATCACTATCTCTAATTGTTTCAATTTGCTTATTTATTTAATTATTTATTTAAATTCTTATCTTTCATCTTGCATTGTTTTTTACTATTTCATTTTGTTCAAAATTGCATTTTTTGGGAGCTTAGGAAGTACTTTGGGGGATAATACCTTCTAAGAAAATATTATCTTTTCCTGATCAGTAGTTTAATATTGGTAGAAAATATTTTTCAAAAATATATTTTCATAAAAGTCTTAAAAGAAAATAAGTAATAATTATTTACCTCAGTATTTCCTTCAATAACATTTGATAGATACTGTCTCAAAGGAGACCTCATTTGGGTGATGTCCCTAATGTGTTTGCATAGCAAAACCCTATGGGAACCACCATTATGTGTGTGTGTTTTAACCATGACATCCATTCATTTTCCCATTTCATTTTAACACATGAGCTCAAAAATGAAGTAGATCTAAAGATCAAGTAGGCCACGCATAAAAAAAAAAAAAAAAAAAGCAGTGGGAATAATGACACCTGCCATTAAACCTAACATTTTATTTATTTTTGGTATGGTCTACTTGAAGTTTGGATCTACTTCATTTTTGGGCTCGTGACCTAGACTAAGTCTACCATGTATATAATACATATATTATTGTGGGCCCCACAGAATTTTCATTTCTACAAGGTTGAGGCTGGCCCAAAAATCGAGGTGAAATTCTACACATATTCCAAACATTATGATTATGCTCTTATATAAAATGTCTCTCTCTGCTTTTAATTTTCAAGATTCCAGAACAAGTCTCGAAAGCTATAGACTTCATGTAAGAAAAGTGTCGAGTAATTCATAAATTCTATTTTTCTCCATACATTCGTACCTCTATAGCTTTAACCACTTTACCATTTTTTTCTTGAAATAATCATATTTGTAGGGTTAGCTCTCTTCAAAAGGAAGAAAGAAATAAAAAAAATACATATTCTACTTGATTACAGTAGTATTTAAGATCACTCGTTACAAAGCTGACTAGGTGCAGGCCACCACTTGATTTGGAAGTTTTTTGTTGGTTGTCCATTATTTTCTTTCACGAGGATGGCAATGTTTTCTATGTATCATCCAACCTTTGAATTATGTGGTCCTTACGATGGGTGCACAAAAATAAAGCTTTTTAAAAATTTGTTAGGCGAATTACACCATAGAAAATAATTAACGACCATCTAAAACCTTTCAAGTCATGTGGTGTTTTGAAAGTATTGATTATTTGTTGATCTAGGCCATCCATTAGGTGTACCTAACTTTTTCATGGGCCACTGTGAAAGATTCATGTTGGGGACTCAAATTTCAGCCTTCTTGTTCATGACTTTCCCATTTTGAAGCCATGGATGTGATGGCCATGATTGATATATATATATATATATATATATATATATATATATATATATATATATAGAGAGAGAGAGAGAGAGAGAGAGAGAGAGAGAGAGAGAGAGAGTCCCGGTCTCCTGCACACAAGGCCGCATGGTGCTTTAATGCGAGCTTATATATAAGCCGTTAGATTCCACGCATGGCTGGGATTCATTGGTGAGAATGAGAGAGTATGCAAAATAATGCCTCACACAGATTTTCGCAATCTCGGGAATTACATAGATTCCCTCATGCTCATGGCAATGGCCCCATGTTCATGATGTATGTGTTTTATCTATGCTGTTCATCTATTTTTTCATATCATTTTGGAGCATGAGCCTAAGAATGAGGTAGATCCAAATCTCAAATGGACCACACCATAGGAAAGCAACAGTGATTTTTGATTCATTTTTTGGATCATGCCTTAATGTGATCTCTTCGAATGGATGGACGGTGTAGATACAAAACATACATCATGGTGTGGCTCATAGAACTTAGTGACGTCACTTTAGTGGGAGTCTCGCCACTCAACCTGTCGCTAGCTAATCTGCGTCCCTGTGTGCGAAGGATGCGGGAACGGATTGGCTGCTCCCCCTGAAACCCACCCCATCCGTAGGCTGGTTGTCGGTGCTATGTGGGCCCCACCATTATGTATGTGTTTCATCCTTTTTGTTCATCCATTTTTATAGGTCATTTTATGGCTTGATCCCAAAAATAAGAGGTATATAAATTTCAGGTGGACCACACCACATGAAAATAATAGTGACTAGACATCCATCATTAAAATCCTCCTAAGGCTCACTGTACTATTTATTTGACATCCAATAGGTTGATTAGTTCGTACAGACCCAGATGAAGGGAAAAAACAAAAATCAGCTTGATCCAAAAATTTCGTGGCCCCAAAATGTTTTTTAATGATTGACGCTCATTCAACACTGTTTCCTGTAATGTGTTTCACTTAAAATTGTGATATAACTCATTTTTTTTCTTATATTGTAAAATGATCTGTTTAAATAGATGAATGACATGGATGAGACACATACATCATGGTGGGGCCCACATAGCACCGACCACCAGCCATTGGCTAGTGTAGGGGGAGTAGCCAAACCGTTTCCAAAGGACGCGGATTTCCTGCAAATGGCTATCCGAGGAAGTTCCCGGGCAAGGATGCTAAGTGGGGTCTACCGATATGTTTGTGAGAAATCTACCCGTTAAGTCACTTTGAGAGATAATTTTAGGTTATAGGATAAAAAACTATATGTATTCAAAACTTAATTGGGTCACATGATAGGAAATAGTGGGGATTTAGTGTGAATAGTTGAAACATTCTTGGGGCAATAAAATTTGTGTTTCATGCAATTTTTTTGATATTTTCACTTCATCCTAGTGTTAATGACCTTATAAACAGTTTGGATGGCACGTAAACTTCAAGGTGGGGCCGAGGAAGTTTTCAACTGTTTTACTTTGGTGAAGTCTATTTGAGATTTAGATATACTTTGTTACTAGGCTCATAATTGAAAACGATTGGAAAAATTAGATGGACAGCATGGATTAAACACATACATTATGATCAACCTAAAGAACACCATCTAATAGCTTCCTAGCTATGTACAACATGCAATTCTTGTGAGATTGCAAAAATTTTGGCTAGTGGATCATTATTTTGCAAACTCTCTCATTCTCACGGCTGCTGAATCCCAGCCGTGAGTGGAATCTAACAGCTCATATATAAGCTCGCATTAAAGCTCCGTGCAGCCTTATGCATCGGAGACCACATATATATATATATATATATATATATATATATATATATATATATATGAGTCATGCTCACCTACGTACGTTTGCACCTTTGCACACATGTCATGGGCGTCTAATCCTAACAGTCCATATGATGCGAAATCCCATGAAACCCTAGTGGAAAAATTTTCACACTGTTATAAAATTTGTGGGCCATAGCAAAGAGAAATGCATATTAAGAGAAGAAATTGTTTTCATTTTTCATGGCCCACGAAAGTTTTGTATCAAAGTAAAAATTGAGCCCAGTAAGTTCTATGAGGTGTTGTTTCACGTGGACCGTTCAGATTTTGGAGTCACATTACGTATGATGAGTTCTCAAAAAGTTCGCAAAAGTCCTTCGTAGTTGAGTATTCAGAGATATATACACACACACATGTACGCATCGTTGCACACATGTCATGGGCGTTTAATCTGAATGGTTCATGTGATGCAGAATCCCACGAAACCAGTTCACGTGTTGTGGAATCCCATGAAACCAGAGGAAAACAATTTTCACCTTGATCTAAAACTCTGGTGGGCCATAACAAAGAGAGATGCAAGTCGAAGGAGGAAACTATTTTCTTTTTTTATGGCCCACCAAAATTTTGGATCAAAGTAAAAGTTGGGCCTGTGAGTTTCATGGGGTGTTGCATCATGTGGACCGTTCAGATTTTAGACTCACGTCACTTATTATGAGTTCTCCGAAAGTTAAGACGAGTTCCGTCCCAACTAGTGAGCGCGCGCGCGCGCGCACACACACACACACACACACACACACACACACACACACACACACACACACATATATATATATATATATATATATATATATAGAGAGAGAGAGAGAGAGAGAGAGAGAGAGAGAGAGAGAGAGAGAGAGAGAGAGAGAGAGAGAGAGAGAGAGAGAGAGAGAGAGATTTCCAACTGTACGACCAGTATATGGCCCATTCCTAAGACGAAGCCCACCCCATTTTACATCCCAAGAATACTCCCCAGGTGTACGGATGCCCTCCCAAAGGTCGAAAATGCCCCTACTTTTTCCTTCAAGCGGATCGGCCGCTGCGCGAAGACGAGCACTGACGCTCGTCGAACTCCGAGTTATACGAACGGTTCAAAAGAGATCAACGTTACATGTGCCCCACAGTTATGTATTTATTATATCCACAACGTTCATCCAAATTTCGAGATCATTTCGGAGCCTTATCTCAAAAAAAAAATCATATCCAAAGATCAACTGGACCACACCACAAAGAGCAGCAGAAAATTGATTTTCACCGTTGAAACTTTTGTAGGGCCCACCATAACATTTATCTTCAATCTAATCCATTCATGAGGTCGCAAAGACCTGGATGAATAGGAAAAAAAAAATCGTAATGATCCAAAACTTCCGTGACCCCTGAAAGAGTTTCAACGGTAGACGTTCAAAGTAGAATGACGTTACTATTTCCTACGGTCAGACCTAATCCGTAGCAATAGGCTCCGTCCGGGGTGGGCGCGCCGAACTAGCCGCCCCCCGCGCCACTTGCTGGCTTGTCCGACGCGGCCACGCCAATCTGGCAAGGCCGCGCCCATAGGGTGGGCCCTATGGCTACGGATAATAACCGTAGCAAAAGTCCGTAGCAAAAGGTTTTTTTTTGGTTTTTTTGTGTTTTTTTATTTTTATTTTTTGTGTTTTTATTTTTTATTTTTTTTAATGGAGAATTTTATTCTACCTATAATTTTTTCTAACACATATCTATATAAATATGTATATATAAGCATATAAATTTTTTTTTCTCTTTTTTTCCATTTCTTTCTTTATTCATTTAACAAGAATATCTTCTAAACTAAAATTAGTTACTTGATGTACCCTATATGATTTTGGGGTAGGAGAAGCTACTTTAACCAACCAACTTGGTTATTTGCCAAGATTTCATCAGCTCGATGATCGAAAATCCATTTCATTCACTTAGCGGTCAATTTCGTTCATTTCATTTACATGCATTTCACGGTCATTTTACTTCAATTCATCATCACTTCCATGCATTTCACGGTCATCCGAAACATTTTCGTGTTGATTCACGGTCATTTCGAGGCATTTCACGGTCAAACTCCTTCACTTCACGGTCATTTGCATGCATTTCACGGTCATTTCGCTTCAATTCATCATCACTTTCATGCATTTCATAGTCATCCGAAACAGTTCCGTGTTGATTCAAGGTCATTTCAAGGCATTTCACGGTCAAACTCCTTCACTTCACGGTCATTTGCATGCATTTCACGGTCATTTCGCTTCAATTCATCATCACTTTCATGCATTTCACGGTCATCCGTAACAATTCCGTATTGATTCGCGGTCATTTCGAGGCATTTCACGGTCAAACTCCTTCACTTCACGGTCATTTACATGCATTTCAGGGTCATTTCGCTTCAATTCATTATCACTTCCATCCATTTCACGGTCATCCGAAACAGTTCCGTGTTGATTCACGGTCATTTCGAGGCATTTCACGGTTAAACTCCTTCACTTCACGGTCATTTGCACGCATTTCACGGTCATTTCGCTTCAATTCATCATCACTTCCATGCATTTCATGGTCATCCGAAACAGTTCCGTGTTGATTCACGGTCATTTCGAGGCATTTCACGGTCAAACTCCTTCACTTCACGGTCATTTGCTTGCATTTCATGGTCATTTCACTTCAATTCATCATCACTTCCATGCATTTCATGGTCATTCGAAACAATTTCGTGTTGATTCACGGTCATTTCGAGGCATTTCACGGTCAAACTCCTTCACTTCACGGTCATTTGCATGCATTTCACGGTCATTTCGCTTCAATTCATCATCACTTCCATGCATTTCACGGTCATCCAAAATAATTCCGTGTTGATTCACGGTCATTTTGAGGCATTTCACGGTTAAACTCCTTCACTTCACGGTCATTTGCATGCATTTCATGGTCATTTCGCTTTAATTCATCATCACTTCCATGCATTTTACGGTCATTCGAAACAGTTCCGTGTTGATTCACGGTCATTTCGAGGCATTTCACGGTTAAACTCCTTCACTTCACGGTCATTTACATGCATTTCACGGTCATTTTGCTTCAATTCATCATCACTTCCATGCATTTCACGGTCATCCGAAACAATTCCGTGTTGATTCACGGTCATTTCGAGGCATTTCACTGTCAAACTCCTTCACTTCACGGTCATTTGCATGCATTTCACGGTCATTTCGCTTCAATTCATCATCACTTCCATGCATTTCACGGTCATCCGAAACAATTCCGTGTTGATTCACGGTCATTTCGAGGCATTTCACGGTCAAACTCCTTCACTTCACGGTCATTTGCATGCATTTCAGGGTCATTTCGCTTCAATTCATCATCACTTCCATGCATTTCACGGTCATCCGAAACAGTTCCGTGTTGATTCACGGTCATTTCGATGCATTTTACGGTCAAACTCCTTCACTTCACGGTCATTTGCATGCATTTCGCGGTCATTTTGCTTTAATTCATCATTACTTCCATGCATTTCACGGTCATCCGAAACAATTCCGTGTTGATTTACGGTCATTTTGAGGCATTTCACGGTCAAACTCCTTCACTTCACGGTCATTTGCATGCATTTCATGGTCATTTCGCTTCAATTCATCATCACTTCCATGCATTTCACGGTCGTCCGAAATAATTTCATGTTGATTCACGGTCATTTCGAGGCATTTCACGGTCAAACTCCTTCACTTCACGGTCATTTGCATGCATTTCATGGTCATTTCCACGCATTTCGCGGTCCAATCGCTTTACTTCACGGTCATTTCCATGCATTTCACGATCATTCCCTGCAATTTCGTGTTGATTCATGGTCATTTCCCTAAACATTAACCTATACCCTAACCTAAACCTATACTTATAACCTAAACCTATTCTCAAATCCCAAAACCTATAACTTAAACCTAAACCTAAACCTTAACGTAAACCTATAACTTATAGCAAATGACCTTAACCTACACCCTAACCTTAACATATAACCTATAACCTAAACCTATTCTCAAATCTCAAAGGTTATAGGTTTTGGTTTAGGTTATAGGTTATAGGTTATAGGTTTAGGTTAAGGTTTAGGTTTAGGTTTTAGGATTTGAGAATGGGTTTGGGTTTAGGTTATAAGTTTTAGTTTTGGTTTATGTTATAGGTTAACGGTTTAGGTTTAGGTTATAGGTTTTTGGATTTGAGAATGGGTTCGGGTTTAGGCTATAGGTTTTGGTTTTAGTTTAGGTTATAGGTTATAGGTTTTGGGATTTGAGAATGGGTTCGGGTTTAGGCTATAGGTTTTGGTTTTGGTTTAGGTTATAGCTTTTGGGATTTGGGAATGGGTTCGGGTTTAGGTTATAGGTTTTGGTTTTGGTTTAGGTTATAGGTTATAGGTTTATGTTAAGGTTTAGGTTTAGGTTTTGGGATTTGAGAATGGGTTCGGGTTTAGGTTAAAGGTTTTGGTTATAAGTTATAAGTTTAGGTTAAGGTTTTGGTTTTGGTTTAGATTATAGGTTTTGAGATTTGAAAATGGGTTCGGGTTAGGTTATAGGTTTTGGTTTTGGTTTTGGTTATAGGTTATAGGTTTAGGTTAAGGTTTTGGTTTAGGTTTAGGTTATAGGTTTTGAGATTTGAGAATGGGTTTAGGTTAGGTTATAGGTTTTGGTTTTGGTTTAGGTTAAGGTTAGAGGTTTTGGGATTTGAGAATGGGTTCGGGTTTAGGTTATAGGTTTTGATTTTGCTTTAGGTTATAGGTTTTAAGATTTGATAATGGGTTCGGGTTTAGGTTATAGGTTTTGGTTTTGGTTTAGGTTTAGGTTATAGGTTTTCGGATTTAAGAATGGGTTATGGTTTAGGTTAAAGGTTTTGGTTATAGGTTTTGGTTTAGGTTATAGGTTATAGGTTTAGGTTAAGGTTTTGGTTTAGGTTTAGGTTATAGGTTTTGGGATTTGAGAATGGGTTCGAGTTAGGTTATAGGTTTTGGTTTTGGTTTAGGTTATAGGTTTTGGTTTTGGTTTAGGTTATAGGTTTTGATTTAGGTTAAGGTTTAGGTTTAGGTTAGAGGTTTTGGGATTTGAGAATGGGTTTGGGTTTAGGTTATAGGTTTTGGTTTAAGTTTAAGTTATAGGTTTTGGGATTTGAGAATGGGTTTGGGTTTTGGTTTAGGTTTAGGTTTAAGTTATAGGTTTTGGAATTTAAGACTAAAACCTATAAATCCAAAACCTAAACCAAAACCTATAACCTAAACCAAAACAAAAACCTATAACCTAAACCCGAACCCATTCTCAAATCCCAAAACCTATAACCTAAACTAAAACCAAAACCTATAGCCTAAACCCGAACCCATTCTCAAAACCAAAACCTATAACCTAAACCCGAACCCATTCTCAAATCCCAAAACCTATAACCTAAACCTAAACCAAAACCTTAACCTAAACCTATAACATATAACCAAAACCAAAACCTATAACCTAAACCAAAACCAAAACCTATAACCTAAACCCAAACCCATTCTCAAATCCCAAAACCTATAACCTAAACCAAAACCTATAACCTAAACTAAAACAAAAACTTATACCCTAAACCCGAACCCATTCTCAAATTCAAAAACCTATAACCTAAACCTAAACCAAAACCTTAACCTAAACCTATAACATATAACCTAAATCAAAACCTATAACCTAAACCAAAACCAAAACCTATAACCTAAACCCAAACCCATTCTCAAATTCCAAAACCTATTACCTAAACCAAAACCTATAACCTAAACTAAAACCAAAACCTATACCCTAAACCCGAACCCATTCTTAAATCCAAAAACCTATAACCTAAACCAAAACCAAAACCTTAACCTAAACCTATAACATATAACCTAAATCAAAACCTATAACCTAAATCAAAACCAAAACCTATAACCTAAACCCAAACCCATTCTCAAATTCCAAAACCTATAACCTAAACCAAAACCTATAACCTAAACTAAAACCAAAACCTATACCCTAAACCGGAACCCATTCTCAAATCCAAAAACCTATAACCTAAACCTAAACCAAAACCTTAACCTAAACCTATAACATATAACCTAAATCAAAACCTATAACCTAAACCAAAACCAAAACCTATAACCTAAACCCAAACCCATTCTCAAATTCCAAAACCTATAACCTAAACCAAAACCTATAACCTAAACTAAAATCAAAACCTATACCCTAAACCCGAACGCATTCTCAAATCCAAAAACCTATAACCTAAACCTAAACCAAAACCTTAACCTAAACCTATAACATATAACCTAAATCAAAACCTATAACCTAAACCAAAACCAAAACCTATAACCTAAACCCAAACCCATTCTCAAATTCCAAAACCTATAACCTAAACCAAAACCTATAACCTAAACTAAAATCAAAACCTATACCCTAAACCCGAACCCATTCTCAAATCCAAAAACCTATAACCTAAACCTAAACCTTAACCCGAACCCATTCTCAAATCCCAAAACCTATAACCTAAACCAAAACCTATAACCTAAACTAAAACCAAAACCTATAGCCTAAACCCGAACCCATTCTCAAATCTAAAAACCTATAACCTAAACCTCAACCTTAACCTAAACCGTTAACCTATAACCTAAACCGAAACCAAAACTTATAACCTAAACCCGAACCCATTCTCAAATCCTAAAACCTAAACCTAAACCTTAACCTAAACCTATAACTTATAACCTAAACCAAAACTAAAACCTATAACCTAGACCCGAACCCATTCTCAAATCCCAAAACCTATAACCTAAACCAAAACCAAAACCTATAACCTAAACCCGAACCCATTCTCAAATCCAAAAACCTATAACCTAAACCTAAACCGTTAACCTATAAGCTAAACCGAAACTAAAACCTATAACCTAAACCAGAAGCCATTCTCAAATCCCAAAACCTAAACCGTTAAATGAACACGGAATCGCTAGGAATGACCGTGAAATGCATAGAAATGACGGTGAAGTGAAGTGAAATGACTACGAAGTGCATGGAAATGGCCGTGAAGTGAAGTGAATTGACCGTGAAGTGCGTCAAATTGACCATGAATGAACACGGAATCGCAGGGAATGACCGTGAAATGCATAAAAATGATGGTGAAGTTAAGTGAATTGACCGCGAAGTGATTGAAAATGGCCGTGAAGTGAAGTGAATTGACCGTGAAGTGCGTCAAAATGATCGTGAATGAACACGGAATCGCCGGGAATGACCGTGAAATGCATGGAAATGACGGTGAAGTGAAGTGAAATGACCGCGAAGTGCGTGGAAATGGCCGTGAAGTGAAGTGAAGTGAATTGACCGTGAATGAACACGGAATCGCAAGGAATGATCGTGAAATGCATGGAAATGACGGTGAAGTGAAGGAGTTTGACCGTGAAATGCCTCGAAATGATAGCGAATCAACACGAAATTGTTTTGGATGACCGTGAAATGCATGAAAGTGATGATGAATTGAAGTGAAGTGAAATGACCGTGAAATGGATGCAAATGACCGTGAAGTGAAGGAGTTTGACCGTGAAATGCTTCGAAATGACCGTGAATCAACACGGAATTGTTTCGGATGACCGTGAAATGCATATAAGTGATGATGAATTAAAGAGAAATGACCATGAAATGCATGCAAATGACCGTGAAGTGAAGGAGTTTGACCGTGAAATGCCTCGAAATGACCGTGAATCAACATGGAACTGTTTCGGATGACCGTGAAATGCATGGAAGTGATGATGAATTGAAGCGAAATGACCATGAAATGGATGTAAATGACCGTGAAGTGAAGGAGTTTGACCGTGAAATGCCTTGAAATGACCGTTAATCAACATGGAATTGTTTCGGATGACCGTGAAATGCATGAAAGTGATGATGAATTGAAGCGAAATGACCGTGAAATGCATGCAAATGACCGTGAAGTGAAGGAGTTTGACCGTAAAATGCCTCGAAATGACCGTGAATCAACATGGAATTGTTTCAGATGACCATGAAATGCATGGAAGTGATGATGAATTGAAGCGAAATGACTGTGAAATGCATGCAAATGACCGTGAACTGAAGGAGTTTGACCGTGAAATGCCTCGAAATGACCGTGAATCAACACGGAACTATTTCGGATGACCGTGAAATGCATGGAAGTGATGATGAATTGAAGCGAAATGACCATGAAATGCATGTAAATGACCGTGAAATGCCTCGAAATGACCGTAAATCAGCACGGAATTGTTTCGGACGACTGTGAAATGCATGGAAGTGATGATGAATTGAAGCGAAATGACCGTGAAATACATGCAAATGACCGTGAAGTGAAGGAGTTTGACAGTGAAATGCCTCGAAATGACCGTGAATCAACACGAAAATGTTTTGGATGACCGTAAAATGCATGGAAGTGATGATGAATTGAAGTGAAATGACCGTGAAATGCATGTAAATGAAATGAACGATATTGACCGCTAAGTGAATGAAATGGATTTTCGATCATCGAGCTGATGAAATCTTGGAAAATAACCAAGTTAGTTGGTTAAAGTAGATTCTCCTACCCCAAAATCATATAGGGTACATCAAATAACTAATTTTAGTTTAGAAGATATTCTTGTTAAATGAATAAAGAAAGAAATAGAAAAAAAGAGAAAAAATTTTTTATATGCTTATATATACATATTTATATAGATATGTGTTAGAAAAAATTATAAGTAGAATAAAGTTCTCTATTAAAAATAGAATAAAAAATTTTAAAAAATCATAAAAAATTAAAAAAAAATCTGTTGCTACGGACTTTAGCTACGGTTATTATCCGTAGCCATAGTGCCCACCCTATGTGGTTGAAGGAAAAAGCAGGGGCATTTTCGACCTTTTGCAGGGCGTCCTTACACCCGGGGAGTATTATTGGAAAGTAAAATGGGGTGGCTTCGTCTCAGGAATGGGCCATATAGTGGTCGTACAGTTGGAAATTTCTCATATATATAAAAACATCCTTTGACATTTATTAGAAGTAGCCCACGAGGAGTGGGCTGAACATGATGGACGGTCCAGACTAATAATTACACTATCCACATTCTAGAAACACGAGGGGCGGGTAAATTAGCAAATCCCCACCGCTTAGTAACGGTTAAAATCGCTGACCTCTGTTGAGCCGTTCAGTCACACAAATATAATTCAATCCATGCCGTCAAAATAGTGTTACGCATCATAAAAGGTCTACTAATTCCACTGGCGTGCTGGACAACCCTTTGATTGGTTAACACAGGTGATGGACCCCACGCATCTAAGCATGTCGGCCTTTTCCTTGCAAGGTGGGCCACCTCCACGAATCCACTCATTACAAATTCTACATCTTTACCATTTAATCACGCACCGTGCGGTGGCTATATATTACTAAAGTCTCCTAGTGAGAAAAGTTGGGCCAGGTGCTGATGGGCCTGATTATGATGTATATGTGAAATCTACTCCGTCCATCAGATGCATCAGCTGATGTTAGACCAAATTCTCAAAAATCAGCCACATCCATAAATCAGGTGATCCACAAGAGTAGAAACAGCGTGCAAGAGGCACCCACTATCCAAACTGTTTCACTAGATGTGGCCACATAAATCACCGTTGAACCTAATTTTTGAGCCTCATGCCTAACTTTTTGTGAGGCAGCTAATAGTTAAAGAAAATTTCATATAATCATTATGGTGGGCCCTATAAAATTCAACGGTGGATATTCATCTCCCGACTATTTTATTTTTTGGGACCATTCAAAATCACAGGTCAACCTAATTTTTGAGTCCTGGATATAACAATAGATGACTTTACTGATAGAACGAGTGAATTGTATAGAAACATTATGGTGGGCCTCATAAAAAGTCAAGGGTAAGCTTCCCCTCTCAGCTGTTTCTCTTGGTGTGGTCCACCTTAATCACGAATCTGCTTGGTTTTTTATTCTTTACGCTAAATTTCCATCACGCATCTGATGGTTGGGATAGATTTTGGAAAACTTCATGGTGGGACTCCCCGAGGTGCACCTACATTTGGTATGTATGAAAAATAAATGGGCCAGGATGGTTGGAAGTTCTGATTTAAAGAATCACCCATAGAATAAAATAGCATAACGGCAGAGGACTAGGTGTTACCCGGGTAACACCTTAGTGGGTTTTGCCCTTACCTTGGGGCCCACATTGATAATGTGTTGTATATCTACACTGTCCGTCCATTTTTCCGCCCCATTTTAGAATGTTATCTCAAAAATTAATCATATCCGAATCTCAGATGGACCACATCACAGGAAACGGTGGTAATTAAATGCACACCATTAAAAACTCCTCAGTGCCCATCTAAGCAGATCCTTCATGTTTATTTTCCATTCAACCCATTGAAAAAGTCAAACAGATTCATTGAAAAAGTCAAACAGATGTGGATAAAAGGGCATACAAATATCAGCTTCATCCAAAACTTTCGTGGCTTAAAACATGCTTTTAACGATCGTTCACTGCCGTGGTGTGGTTCACCAAATATTTGGATGTACTTAAATTTTAGTATAACATCGTAAAATAAGCTTAAAAAATGATAAGAGGCTGAGGATATGAAACACATTCATCAAGGTGGGGCCCACATGATAAGGATAATGCCCAACTCGTTCCGGCATAATGGAGTAGATTGTAGACACCCAAGCTATAGCAACACGATGAGACATGAATGGTTCTTATAAGTTATTACCTTGATCCTAGCTTAACCTAAACTTTCATATCTTAGTAATCTCCGAGCCTTAGCCAAGCCATGGCCATTTCTAAAGCCAAAGCCATATCTAAGTCATTTCCAAGCTAAAGGCATATCTAGGCCATTTCCAAGCCATAACCCAATCCCGTGCCTTAAAGCCACTCTTTTAGCCAAACGAACCATCGGCCCAAATTTAAGAGAAAGGTAAGAGGAGGTGGTAGTTTGACTAAGCATTAATCGGATTGCCACACCCTCCCAACAAATGTGCTTGAGCTACAGTTGACAGTTGCTACTCTCCTTAAGAGACAACTGTGCTGGGACCCATTTTACTTCTAGACTTTACCTATTTATACTTTTACCTAGTGTCATGAAACTTTGGGAGTATGTCATGTGACATCTCCTTTTCTTTACCCTTCACAAATCTCAAAATTACCTAAAAAATTAGTAAAGGGGCTATAAATACCCCCCTCGTCTCTTCATTTCACATCAAACAACTCTCACCAAGAGTAGGAGAGAGAGAGAGAGAGAGAGAGAGAGAGAGATTACTTGAGTTGTCAAGCTCCTATCTTCTTTATCCTCCTTCAACCTGCTCCAATCCTCTCTCAGCCTCCTATACCTACATAGGTCAACCATCCCAAACCATAATGCATATATATTAGCCAAGTTATATTTAAGTGCAAGCCCAAGATCGTGACATTATTACTAGTATTCATATTTCATCAATCACATTATTACTTCCTTTCTCAACTCCCTTGCTTCTCTAAGTTGCTATTAAATGTATGCTCTATGACTTACTGAAAATCTGGATCCTATCGCATCTTAAACTTATGGTTGTTTAGTCCTCTTACATAATATTCTAGCATAATCACGTATCTTTTTAAACCCCATTTCTATATATTCTTTAGACGTATGCTTTGTGGCTTATGGGAATTTCGGACCCTGCCACATCATAAATTTATGTTTGTCTAGTCCTATTTTAATACTTCGCATTTTATTATCTTATTCCCTAAAGTTAGCTAATCACATGAAGTAGAGATAGTACACCTATTCAGGTAGAGAGAGTGCCTAACACCTTTCATCTCTGTAACCAAGGTCCCTTATTTGGAATCCGAGGTCGTAGATCAGGAGTCAACATAAAGTAAGAGAGTCTTTAAATTCTTTGACTTTTACAGATTCTACGTGTTGTAGCCGACTACAGGATTTTGACCTAATTGGCTAGTGACAACTCCAAGTCTACTATATCATTAATTCAAATCAGCTTAGCAACTTAAAAAATAAAGATAAAATCATGGGCTCCGATTTTCAACGTTCACAGAATAATAACTCCACTGGGGATTTATTAGCTTGCACTAGCTGAGACCTGACTCGAAAGAGTATGGTTATCTAGTTTTAGGGAATATTTTTTCATTCATATATTGTATTAAAAAAAGAAAAAGATGAGTATTAATCTTTGACTTGCACCCATTTAAGGCTTTCGCTTCCCCCAAACTTACCTAATCCAAAGTCGTCATAATAGAACAAGAAGAAGAAACTATTGCACCTAAAAGGTACTCTTGGATTATCTAAGCTCATGGCTGAAAATACTGCAGCCACCATATCTAAGGCCTATATGGCCTAAAATCTCAAGGTGTTGCAGGACCTTTTGGCCTAAGATTGTCAAGGAAGGGTTGCCAAACTATACAGGCATCACTACCTAGCACCCCAGTCATCCTAACTCTCAAATGTCCTCAAGTATTTAATCTCCTCCTAGATGCAAATTCAGTTGTCAACTTCCCTCCAGTGGCTGCACAAAACATGCAACACCCTCCCCATAACAAGAGTTACTTTCAAAGCGAGTTTTTTACAGTTAGGAATCCTTTCCAGTAGCCTCTCACTAACGAGAGCTTATATCAAGTACAACCTCCCGTAGTCAGAAATCTTAACCAATCCTAACATCCTCTTCCTATATAAGATCAAGTTAATTCCAAGGGAAAAAATTCCTCTCATCCCGTCCCTTTGAAATTGAAGAACTCCAAGATCAATTGTAAGAGATTAAAAGGAAGATGTAAAAGCAACGAGAAATATATCTCTCATCCACCAAGTTCAGGGATCTATGTCCCTTTCATGATGCAAATGTACCTCTAGGCTTTGAAGTATCAAAATTTAAAAGTTGTGATGGTACAGGGTGTCATATGGACCAACTAAGAGCATTCTGTGGAGAGTTTAATGCCTTGACAGACAATGATAGGCAATGATAGTGTGTTGATCCATTTATTTCAGAAGTCCTTAAAAGGTGATGCATTAGATTAGTGCACGTCATTGGACTACCATCGAATCAAAACTTGAGAACAACTTTCTGAAGCATTCATCGACCATTTTGTGTATAATCTTAATGTAGAGCAAAGATGGGTTGATCTTACTGCCTTAAGGCAAATGAATAATGAGTCATTACCAGCTTACATTGGACAGTGGTGGGACATGATCGCCAGAATGAAGACACCCATCAATTATGAGGAGAAAAAAAATTCATGATCGTCCACTCGGCAAATCCGAGTATCTCTGGATTCCTTATCTCATATCTGTATGCTAACTTTGCCCAACTCATTTGTGTTAGGGAACCAGTCAAAGCCGGAATAAGGGTTGGCATGATCTCCCCTTGGTGGCTTCATCAGACATCCCCTATACAACATATAGTGGAATAAAGCCCTAACGGATATGATAATGATAACATAAATGTTCCTGTCCTCCATGCATCTAGTGGAAGAAGACAATCTTGTTTCCTTTACCTAAGGCACACCATTCACCCCTTAACATGAACAACAATAACAACAACAAGCAAGATGCAATGCACAATACTCCAATCATGGTTGGAAAATGGGGATGGCCTAGGAACCTAGGTGGTTTACACTGATAGGTCGAACTTATATCGAAATGCTAACCGTGCTAGTCTAGGGGCAACTTCTTATCCCGCTATTGCCAAGGTCCCCAACAAACCTTTATCACCAACATATAATGAAAATGAGTATTGTGCGTACCATCAGGCTAGAGGGCATGCAACATATCATTGTTTCACCTTATGCAGTTTAAGACTTAATTAACTAGAGAAAATTTTTAATCACGACCTCTAACACAGTTGTGAATAACACACTCTAAAATTTCCTACCACAATATTGGGCAAGTCCCAACACATCGGGCACCCATACCATCAATATCATCCGCGAACCATCTCCTCTCCATCTAGTCCAGTTCATCCATACCATTGACTCTCATTTGGAGTTTGATCCAATCATCTTGTAAGCAATACTCCTCATCAGTCCAATCTCAGAGCCCCTCACTTTGCAAAGGGCACCTCCGGCCAGCCCAATCTCTACGCCTCTAAATATACAAGGGACACCTCCAGCCGATCCAATCTCCGTCCCCCCAAGCCAACTCTGTCTTGCAAGGGGCATCACTTGCCTATCCGGCTTTTATTCCAGCCATCATGCTCCAAGGAAAAGCCCCTTCCCAGGTCAATATGTTGTATGGCCTAACAAAATCAGGGCCTAACTTCAATCATGCAATTACTTTTCAGGAAGGGCATTATGCTATTTGATGGGAATTGCCTAGATCTACTCAGTCTTTGATCCTTCGATCCTTCGATAGAAGAGTTTAAGATGAGTGGTTCTTGCTTCTAAGAGACAGGTCGAGGGAAAGATTGATGTCGAGATTCTGATTTGTACCAACCATCACTTTTCAGGTCTTCATAGATTCATTTCATCTCCTCGATCAATCTTGGATCTATAGAGTCGAGGTTATCTCTTCGACTCTTCACCAAAAGGCTAAATACATTTTCAGAAACAGGGCGCCTATAATTCTAGATGATCTCAAACAAATCTTCTTGAAAGAAGCAACCAACTATCAAGAGCTAGATATCCTAATTATAGACGTACAATGCTCTAATGAAGGCATCCTATATCATAGTCTCGACTTTAAGACAATGAATTACATCACGTTCGTGTGTCCCATCAGATCAAATTATGTCATCCCTCCAATCGAGCACTAAAATTCCTATTATCAACTTGAATATCAAGAGAATGTGAGCATGAGAGGACTAGGATATTAGCCTCCTATGGGTGAGATACCAAAGTGCAGATGTATCGAGGGAGGGCAAAGTCTGAAATAGCGGTGAAGACCACTTTAGTTAAAGTAAGAATATACCAATATTTCCTAAAGGGGGGTGAATAAGACTTTTTAAAGTTTTTATATTTTATTAAAAATTCTATTACACTAATCCTAACAATAAACACTTATCAGGATTACTCAAAAGTAACTCTACTGGCTTCCAAGCCCGGTAGAGGATTCAATCACAAACTATTCAAGAAGTGAACAATATGTAAACTAATCTATGATGGATATGACTGTGTATGTGTGTAAGGTGTGATCCCAGATATTCAGATATGACAATATTAAAGTAAATCACACAAACAAAAGAATAACAATCTCAAACACAGTCATTTTTATAGTGGCTCGACTACTTTTCTACTCAACTCTCTATAATTGCACTCAACCCTTGAGTGTACTAGATTTCACTAAGGAGGTTTCACAGCGGTTCACCTCAAACCTAAGGTTTAAAATCAAGTTCGCCTTCAACCTTTACAACCTACACTGAGGCTGACTGTTTATGCTCTCACGAGCAAGGGTCAACACAATGCACCCACTTTAAGGCACACTGGCCAAGGATCTTCCATAAGACCCTAACAGAGGTTTCACATGGTTCACCTCAAATCCAAGGTTTTAACTGGTTCACCTTTAACCAGATGTTTATGCTCTCCATAGAGCAAGGGTCCACACAACGCACCCACCATGTACACTCCCACCGGAGGCCTCCTTGAGGACTTGTAAGGGTGAGAAACACCTTAGACCCAATCCTATAAAGGAATGATCAAAGGGTCCTCTGGACTCTAGATACTTACAGATAAGTGGATAAGTCCCATTCAGCACGTTGACGAAGATCTCCTCCTTTTTGATGAAGAATCTTCTGCTTCCTTGATCTGTAACTCAAATGATGTACCAATATATGACGACGGGTTGGGTTGAGGTTATGATGGAATCCTACTCTCTAAATATTTTCCTATTAGGAAGATAGAGCGATTTCAATCATCTATGCATTCAAGGCATCCTAACTTAATGATTTGCCATTAAGGTAGTAGATGGAGGATCCTTGAATGTGAAAGTTCATTCCCCAATCCACTCTATTGAATATCAATGATGAGGGTAGATTAGAGGATGAACTTCCTTGAGAGAAAGGGCTTTGGGTATATGATCTAAGGTAAAACACTCAAAAGTACTCTCTTCTTTCTCTACTATCAACAATAGACAAGTCCTCTATTTATAGGCAAAAGGTTCCAACGGATATAAAACGGTCACATTTATGATAGAGTTCGATATCATCGAGTAGGTTTGATATCATCGAGCGTATACTCTTAATTGCATCGATGGTCCGCTCGATGACACAAACTCAATGTCATACGCTTTTGAAAACCTCTTGCCGGCTGGTCGAGGGAATCAAGACTCGTGTTGATGTCATCGAATTTTGAACTCTGATTTCATCGATGCAAGGTTTGATTCCTCGACATTTAAAAATGAGGGAGACTTGCTTGATATATTTCAGTTTTACAAGAGTGATCGAGGTACACTCGATATCATTGGAACTTGAATACCGATGATATCGACTGTTATCTCAATGACATCGAAAAATCCAAAGGTTTTTCCAATGAGCTTGCTGGACAGTTTCTGTCCTGTCTTGATGCCATCGATTCGGCCTTGATACCATCGATATTTGAATATCGATTCTATCGAGTGACCCTCGATCACAGATAAACTATCCTGAAATATTTACTTGAAATATTCGCTCCTATGACCGATATCATCGAGAGCCTTCTAACATCATCGAGATTTGAACTTCGATGGTATTGAGGAGGGCTTCGATACATCGAAGCATATATAATTTTCTTAAGTAAAAACAGAGGCGCCGGAGATCTGCCTGTCGATTTATCGAGTTATCTTCGATAGACTCGAGATTTAAATATCGATGGTATCGATAGGTGCATCGATACATCGATAATTCCGTCTAGATATTCATGTCGTTGCTGGACACTTTTTGTCCTCATTCTAATGGAATCGAGTTTTCATCGAGGACATTGACAGTGTAAGTCATTCATATCGAGACTTGTACCGATACAATCGACAAAGCAAGAAAAACTTAGAAATTTTCTGTTTTTGAAAAAGTTTTCTCACTTCTAAACCCTATAATGTTCTAACTTGTTTTATGGGTTTTATTCACCTGGTGTTTTGGGACATGGGATGTGAGGCTTAGATTTACATATGGCGAGGTTGCACACATCCGGTTTAGGCAAACACTTTGAATTGATCTTCCTATGAGGCTCTGTAGTCTGACTGACCCAACACTCACGCTAATTGACAAATCAAGGCACTTTCAATGTCATCAAAAGGATGATGATCCCTTCAACCACAGACCAATAAGATTCCTTAAAAAGGAGATCAACTATCTAATTGGAAGACCAGGCTCCATCCAAGAGGATTAAATTAACGGATTGAGTCTAGCCAAGTTGCCTAAAGAGGATTCAGGTATGGAGTAGGAATTGTCCCTGATTGACTAGCCAAAGTCTTAGTCCAGTGCAAGTTAGAAGAGCCTAAAGAGTTGCAATGCATCGGGGATGAGCCGGAAGAAATCACATCCAATACCAGCTTAAAGTCCAATATTGAATTCATCATGACGTTTGACCACAATGGTGCGGGCCAACCTATTGATCCCTCTAACCGTGCCTCCTTAGGAGAGGGAGTGTAGGCCAGTAGTTGGTTTGCATTCCCCATGACGGCATAATAAAAGTAAAAAGTGCTTAGCTCCTTGAGCGAAATCAGGTAACCCTAGTTCACATGTCATCTTGCTCGGGTCTCTTAAAATAAAAAAACTCAAAAAATTAGAAGATCCGAAGGCCAAAAATAGCAGATATTTAAAAAGTTAAAAAATAAGATATTTGTAAAAATCCTAAAAAACCAGAAAATACCCAAATTTATAAAACATTAGAAAATTTCAAAGACAAAAAAAATAAAATTCAAAATTTTCTTTTTCAAATATCCAAAGGAATAATGTGTCAAATTTGTCTGTTAAAGCACTCGACTTTGAAGTTGACTCATGTAATTTTGATATAGAGTTAGACTTCGAACTCATGAGTTTGGACAAAGCCCAGGATGAGGAAAATGATGATCCGACTCTCAAGCTAAATGATCCCCTCAAAAAGTTTGAAACGAAAGCCAATGTTGTTAGAAATGATTTCAAAATTGTGAACTTGAGATCCCTTGAGCTCTCTAGAGAAGTGCGCATTGGGAGATCCTTACCCCCAGAATACAAGCGGATGATGATAAAATTCCTGAAACCAAGGATATCTAACTTCACGTTCTCCCATGAAGCCTTTCCCAAACCCAATGAAGAGCTAGTCATATACCATCCCGATGAAGCTTGAAGTCAAGTATGTCAAGCAGAAGGTGTCAAGATCATGTCTGAAGAAGTATGCACTCTGATGTCCAAGAAGAACTTGAGACTGGCATTTTACTGATGAACAATGTAGATGGACTATTGCAACATATTAGGAAGTGCTTCAACTATTTGAAGTTCAAAAAGGAAGGTCAATGACATGGTAATAATGTGTAATCATGTTGTTGCACCTTCTAGATCCTAGGGGCAAGTCCAAGCAATCTTGAGATGATCCGCTGATCATTTGTGAAGTTCTTCGAGGAGGTGCCCTGCATCTCACCATTATTAGGGGTAAAGATCTTCTGGAGTCCATCAACGCCGACAATGTAAAAATCTATCATGGATAATCCTACCATGTTAACAGTTACAATTGTAAAGTTGAAGCCAAACAACAAAATGTTAGCATCCTAGGGTACATTCCACTATCATTCATTCTTCTAATAAGTGTTTTAAAAAATAAAGGGTTAAAAAATTAAAAATAAAAGAAGGAAAAAAGGAAGAAAAATGGATGACTAAAGCGCATAGTTTAACCAAAAAAAGAAGAAGAAAAGGAAAAAAAAAGAATCAAACCAAAAGAGTGAGAACATAAGTCCCCAAACACCAGCCCATTCTTCCTTAAGATAGTTTAACCCATTGTCAACAGCTTTACAGTCGTGGTTGAAGACAAAGTCAGGCATATCACTAGTTGGCTGGTAATGACGGAAGTTAGTCTCTTGCTACTATAAAAAAAATCAAAAGAAAAGTAACGTGCCAAAATAAAACAGGCAAAGTGAAAACCTAAAAGGGCGCCTCGAGTAAAAACAGTGGGCACGTAGCAAACTTGGTGAAAACTTAAAAGGATGCCAACGGTAAAAAGGCACAATTGCCAAGAGGCAATCAAGAACAAAACCCCATGATGTAGTGAAAACTCAAAAGGGCGCTATAGGCAATAGCGGCTAAAAAAAGAAAAGAAAAATTAAAAGCAGATACATGAGAGCTTGGGATACAAGCAAGATAAGAAAATGCAAGAGAAGATAAGTCATGGATAGGAATTCCTTTAGTTTCTGAAAAATCCAAGGGATAAGATTTTAGAATGCGCTACTCTCAGGGAATCAGAATCCCTAATAAATAACTTAGAATACCGAATTTGACATGGGTTGAGTACAATGTTCTGATTCCACCATCTCGATACAAAATCCAAACTTGGGCACACATAAACAAGCATGGTATAAAAATTTTCATCAATTTTCATTTGTATACATAGTTTCCTTTCCTTTCTTTCTTTTATTTTTATTTTTATATATAAAAAAAAACAAATTTTCTTTTTTAAGTCATTCACGTCCGAAAGATAAAGATACATATGACTCTCCATAAATAAAATCTATAATTTTCCAATCTTCTCTGGGTTGCTTTCTATGGGTGACCATCTTTTGATCATCATCACTTAAAAGGTAAATATCTCTCTCAATACTCTAATTCTTTGGTTCCTCATCTAATTCTCTTATTTTTCGATCGTCTTCTTACAAATCACAAACCACAAGGCAAAAATGGTCTAACCTTTTTAATGGTGGGATGAATTTGATATTTAAGAATGGAAAGTGGGGAGCACCATCCCACCATCTGAAAATGATCCGGCCCGAGTTGTCAATAATCACCACATATGGGTCCATCAAAGTGCCATCCACCTCAAGTACCACACCATCCAGGTCATCCAAAATCATCACCTCATTAATCATAGCCACATCCCCACCTCCAACAATCATAACCATCACCCAAAAAAAAATCCACACCCTCCATCATCACCATCCCATCTCCACCAAATTTTGTACCCTCCATCATCACCATCCCATCATCCATACCCACACCCTCCATCATGGCCCCACCATCTACCATGAAATTCGTACCATCCAACAGCATCATTACCCCATCCAACTCGAAAGATGGGCCGTCCAACTGGTTGATCATCTCACCCATGCCAAAATCCCTCAAGATAGGCCCTACAAAACCATCACCCAAGGCTTCTTCAATGCCCATCTCACTTCTATTAATGGTGGTTGGAGCTTACCTATCAATGGCATTCACTTCTCCAAAAGGCCCCTTCGAACCACCATTAATGGCCTCATTCAAGAACCCTACAAAAGAGCTTTCTCTTCTTCCCAACTCCCCATAAAAAGAGCTACAAAGAGTATCTGCCCCAAAATCCAAAAGCCCAACATTTGAGGCCTCACTTGAGCTTTCTCCATCATTGGCCATGGAAGAAACAAAAAGGAAGGAGACAAGTAGAAAGGAGGGCAAAAATAAAGTTTCGGAGGGTACAACGACGCACGGATGAGATAGGGACTAAGTTCGGGATCTAAGGAAGAAAACTCATTCATTGGAACAAAAACCGATCACTGATGGTAATTGAATTACCACTGACGATAGTTAGATTACCGATGGTGGTTATCCAATTTTCACCTCCTCTTGACAAATGTGCCCCCCTCTCTTTGCACACGAAAACTCTATCAAAAGTCAACGACTTGTCAAGTGATGTGGCAAGAGGTAATCCAAATACCACTACAAAACCAATTCGAGCAAAAAAAAAAAAATCACTGATAACCCCTCAAACCTTTAGAAGATAAATGAAACTATTTATGCAAAAAGAAGGGATCTAGTATAATGTGTGATCATCATGGGCCCACAAGAGGCCCACCATCAGAAATAGAAGGAAAAAACTGAACAGAATGCAATAACTTGAAGGTCTTTTCATTGATAGAAATGAGTTTAGTAAAAAAGAAATAGAAGAGAGAAACACAGGATGGGTGCGGCATAGGTGGTCTGTTGGAAGGGGAATAACCAATTGTTAAAGAGGGAAAAAGGGAGAAGATATTTTCATAAGATTGGAAATTTAGCGAGGAATTGGGAATTTGCGAGAAATTGAAGAAAATGAGGAAAAAGATAAAAGAGGAGAAAATAGAGAAAAAAAAGAGGAAAAATTCAAGAAAAAGAAAAAAAGAGAGAAAATTTGAGGAAAATAAAGAAAAATTATGAAAATATTTTAACAAAAACCAATCTCGATCGCAACCATTGGATCGCGAAATGACAGATCAGATCAACTTGGATATATATATATATATATATATATATATATATATATATATATATATATATATATATATATATATATATATATATATATATCTCCACAGAAGGCAATCTTGATCACAACCATTAAAGTGTGAAACGATGGATATGATCCTTTAAAAAAAATATTACAAAATACATTTTTTAATAAAACTAATCTTTTATACAATTTCAATAAAAACTAGATCAATCGGAAGACCAATAGAATCCCCAGTGGAGGCAACAAAACCATCTAGACTTATTCCAAAAAATATGTGTAATAAAAACCTTATAAATCATTGATCTACTAGTAAGGACTTTTCAAAGAAACAAAACCCCAAATGCTCATTTACAATAAAGACTGACCTCGATCATTCCCACTATCCTTAGTGGAGGTGGACCAAACTTAATCAAAAGTTACAAAAATTGAAAACCAAAATAAAACTAAATGACAATGCCCTCTCGCGAGATTGGAATGGTCTTTTCGACGACATAGGAAAAATCTTCAAAAAATTATTGCAATAAAATCACTAAGGAGTGTAACCCCTCATGTGGGATAATTTTTAAATTTTTTAATAAAAACAACGCTTGGTATTCGAGGCATTAAATTAAGAGGTCTTTTATATCTCTTGGTAACAACCTACGTAATAGCAAAATAAGATTTGATTTCTCACGATTTTTTCGAAATTGTTAAATTTGTACGTGATACAAGCACGGTTGAGTTGAATTTCAATGTCAGGACCATCATGCAATGGTGAAGTGTAATGCAAGTGATGGTGAATTGATCCAATCCTGGTTAAAGTAACCGTTTCAAAAGATGGGAAAATATCAGTTGTAACAGATGTATCAAAATCAGAAGATTGTATGGAAAAAGGTCACTCGTACATACCTAATTCAGGATGCTTGCAAAGTTTGATTGAGTCCGAGTTAGTATAGTGTGTTCTCCATAAGGCCGCAAAAAGCACAGTACCGCTAACCACTTTAACAATCAAATGGAATAAATAATCTTAGGGTGATCACGTAGAAAATGAACGTCACAGATCCAGATACTAGGGGAATCCCCATCAGGTTGTGAAGTGCTGGGGCACTACTTTTTAGATTTACCCTTTGATGCTATTAATCCAATGTGAAAGGATTGTAATTCATGGCCCATGATACCGTAGAAAGTGCAAGGAAAATCACAATATTTTCCTCAAATCCTCATAATATGTGTGAGTTATTTCTTTTCCCAATAGTAAGCTAGCAATGATACTATGACAAGTAACAAGTCATGACCATAATCTCTGCTGATCAAAGGGGTGGGGGGTCCAATCACTTTGACATTCAGTTGTGCACAACCTTTACCAAAGAGGGGCATTTATAGACACCCCACCTAGGCTAGCAACTCGATGAGACATAGATGATCCTTATAAGCTATTACCGTGACCCGAGCTTAACCTAAACCCTCATACCTTAGACAAGCCTTAGCCATTTCCAAAACCAAAAGTCACATCTAAGCCATTTCTAAGCCAAAGCCATATCTAGATCATTTCCAAGCCACAACCCCAATCCCGAGCCTTAAAGCCACTCTTCGAGCTAAACAAGCCATCTTGCCAGATTTCAAAGAAAAGTAAGAGGAGGCAATAGTTTGACTACTACTGGTGGTAGTTTTACTACCAACAACGGTAATCAGATTACTACTCTGTCTCGACAAGTGTGCCCCGAGCTACAACTGTTAATCCCTATAGAGACAACTATGCTAGGACCTGTTTTACCCATGAACTTTCACCTATTTACAGTTTTACTTAGCCCCATCAACTTATAAGAGTGTGCCATGTGGCATCTCCTTTCCTTTAACCAATCACAACCTCTCACCTCATTTTTATCCTCCATAACCTCACAATTACTGTTCACTCCCCAAGTGCAGGGTTGTGATGTAGTAATAACTCGGTGAGACTGAGGTCGAATCCCAAAGGACTGAAACTCGTACGTTATCTTAAATTAAGTAGAATTAGAACTAGGCTAAGATGAAATCTAAACTGTATGTAATTTGAGGAATGATGGTGAAACTATTAATCTAAAATTTATAGAAATCAGAGAAAAGGAAACTAGGGATTCAGAGGATCCACTTGTAGAGATCAGGGAGATCTTATGCCTGTTTCATGAATCATGGAATTTACTGAACTGCCATTGATATAGTTTTCAAAGAGATGAAAGGAAGATGAATTAGAATGGATTCCATCACCAAACCATGCCCAAGAGACTATGGCAAACAACAGAATTAAGCTAATTACCACCCAATCAATCAATGTATGAAGGTTAGGAAGAGTACTGTCATCCGACCATGCCCAGGAGACTATGGTGAACAACAGGGCTCTCTAACGTCATAAACATAAAAGAGAAGAGATATGCTCAAAGCCATTGCAGACCCATTGTAATTTCAGTCACAATAGACCATTAAGAGCTAAAAACATTCCCATAATAATCAACTAAAATCAAATCAATTCATGAATTAAAATTAAATTGAAACCATACATAAAAATCTCCCATCTCACTACAAGCTTCACCTCTTAGCCCTAGCTAAGAGGTTTAGCTAGACATGATGTGGGCTAGATCCAAATAAATAAAGAGAAAAAGAAAAGGAAAAGAAAATGGAAAGAAAAAAATCAAAGCTCTTCTCTCTCTCTCTTTCTCCTGATGTTCCAACCCAGCCAAGATCTGGATCTTCCTTCCCAGGTCTGAATGAATGCTCCCCACGTCCAAAACCTCCTTATATAGCTGCTGGAGTGGTTAAAATCGGATTTGAATCGGATTTGGAAAGCTATGCATGCTCGACTAAAGCTTTTTCGCAGCCAAGTTCAGTGCCTCGAAACACGCCACTTTCCTTACTCAAATTCTAAAGAAACACCGTCCCTTAGGACTTTCTTGAGTTCTCTACATGATAGACGGTTCAGATCTACCATATGATAAAAGATGGTAGGCCAAAATCGCCTGAAAAAGTCAAATTTTGCGGATGTGTGAAACCTTTCGCACCATTTCGCTGTTATGATCGGTGGGCCCCACAGAAGTATTTTTTGAAAAATCCACCCTGTCCATTGGATTCAGGATGAAATTTCAGTCAAGAATGAGTAGTTTTGAACGTCCATTGACGAAGCTCAGAGAAGAAATCACTAAAAGATCAATTTTGAACGTCCCAGGGTAGCCCTTTTGTAGCCTCTGTAACGCATACGTGTGCACGCATGGGTAAAAAAAGTCAACATAGTTTTGTAGTATTCGAACCCCTCTACAAGATGGACAGCTTGGATCAGACGTACAGTCAATGAGTAGGGCCCACAACCGTCCGCAGAATCGACCGCCCGTCGGTTACGCAGCCAGCGAAAAAAAAAAAGAAGAAAAATTCCTTTTTTAAAACTCATTCGCGTAGGCGCTGGTCAGCGCTGCTGACCAGATTGGTGCTCGTCGCCACTTTATATAGTGTGTACACATACGTACACTTGTGGGACCAACTGTAATGTTTTTGTAAAATCTGCACCGTCCATCCTTTTTCTCATGTTATTTCAACCGTCAAGAACAATTTTGAGGCAGTTTCAGATATCAGGTGGGCCCCAAATTGAATATTAATGGGCTGATCTGTCTGTTGGCCCACTTCCCGAGATCTTCAATGGCTGAAATTTTAAATGTACAGTTAATTTATGGCCCTCATCACGTGTATAAATTTTTGAGTCAATCGGATAGCGGGAACCATGTGATCTTGTATTCTACACCAATTTCAGGCCATTTACAAGTGAACGGCTGGAATTTCTCGGGTCCCTGGCATGCATATTTGTCGATTTTAGTCCCTGGAGTCCGTCCCTTGCCCTGGTGATTATCAGAACGTTAAATCTAAGCTTTTGACATCCTTTTTCAGTCAACTCTCCTAATCACACCCTGCAACAAAACACGATTAAAATCGGGCATTAAATGGTATTATGCTCGTAAATCTAAGTAATAAATGGGGTCTAATATGCACTATTTGACCCTCAACACAACCTCCAACCAGCATTTTGCTAGTCCCGAGCAAAATATGCGAAAAATAAATTGAGACTTATATGAAAATTTCTGTAAAGCCGAATGATTTTTGAGAAATAATCCAGGCATTAGAATTCTACGATTCATGAATGTTGGGCATTACTTGCTCTTGGACTCAAGCGCACGGTAAACTTCCTAATGAAGTTCAAAGTATTAATCCATAAATCAGACAAATTCTGAACATTATGATCCATGAGTGTATAGTGGAATCTCAGCTAATCACATTAAGATTGAATTTGTTATTTCAGGATCTCATTGGTAACCAGTAAGAGAATTCATGATAACCAAACTTGCCTCATAAATTTCATCTTTTGATCTTTTTAACTTTTTATTTTTCCATTAATAGTCATGCCAAAAAGAGGAATCAAATCCTTACCAATAGGGAGCAAACCTATGGTGAAGACCGTACTCCTAGACCTTTTTCACATATCATTCATGGGGAATTAACTCTACACCTATAGGGAGCAAACCTATGGTGAAGATTAATTATCCAACCTTTTTAATTTTTATACCATGATGGCAAGATATTTCAGGCTGGTTCCTTTCATGCTTAGTGATTACCAAGTTAATCCTTAGATATGGAACTGAAATCTAAATGTGTAGGCGAGACGTGACATGTGAAATCATGACTCAATCAATGTTTACAACTTCTAATCATGGATTAATAACTCGATCTTAACTATGAAATTTAACAGATACTGAATCCCAGAGTCCGAAATTACCAACATCATGTATCTTGAAAATATAAATTAGGGATATCTGTCAAAATCATTTCGAATTCACAAGAATTTTCTGAAAAAATTGTAAAAATTTTCACAATTTTTTCACAATTTTTTGCTCAAAACCAAGAAAATACTGATTAGGAAGCCTAGTCTCCCACTCCCAACCTAAAATCTACATTGTCCTCAATGTAAAAGATATGGGCATACAATGCACATGGAACAACGAAAGTAAAGTGATGGGAAGATAGTACCTGGATAACGAATCAAGAGAGATTTTTCACGAGATCACAGTATGGAAGCTGGTTAGCACGAGAGAAAAAGAAAAATAAAAATAACGAAAATAAAATCCTACTTATACCACTTTCGCAGGTGCTCTCGATTACATTTAGCGTATGCAACAAGCCTTTAAACCCTTAGGTTACCCTTAGAGGACGAGTTGTAGTCTCGTGAGGGTTTGCAGTAATGTTACCCACAAACATTGAATGAACTAACTAGAAAAAATAAAATGGAATAAAAAGCTGGGTTGCCTCCTAGGAGCGCTAAATTTACCGTCTTCAGCCAGACAAATAAAGCAACAATCCTAGTCCTATGAAAGCGATAAACCTACCTATACCTCCATCAGACTAGGAGATCAGTCCTGGTAAACAGGAGCAATCAGAGGCATGGACATGTCATTTGAATCAAATGTCTCGACAAATGGCTTTAATCGATGTCCATTTACTTTAAACTCCTTGCCATTGTCGGGATCTCTTATCTTGACGGCCCCATGAGGATAAACAGTGACAACAATGTAAGGGCCGGTCCAACGAGATCGAAGCTTATCCGGAAAGAGATGTAGTCGAGAGTCGTACAAAAGGACTTTCTAATCTGGCGTGAATGATTTTCGTAGAATATGCTGATCATGAAACACCTTCATCTTGTCCTTGTAAATTCTCGAGTTCTCATATGCATCGTTGCGGATTTCTTCAAGTTCATTTAATTGAAGTTTGCGTAACGAGCCAGCGATGTCTAGATTGAAATTTAGATTTTTGATCGCCCAATATGCTTTATGTTCCAATTCCACAGGCAAGTGACAAGCTTTCCCATAGACAAGTCTAAAGAGAGATGTTCCAATAAGGATTTTAAAAGCAGTACGGTATGCCCATAAGGCATTGGTCAATTGGATTGACTAATCCTTACGGTTAGGGTTAACCATTTTTTTCAGGATATGTTTGATCTCTCTATTGGAAATCTCAGCTTGTCCACTTGTCTGTGGATGGTATGGGGTGCTCACCTTATGAGAGATACCGTATTTTTTCATTAAACTCTTAAATGGTCTATTACAAAAGTGTGAGCCCCCGTCACTAATGATGGCTCGAGGCATTCCGAACTGCGACAGGATATTTTCTTTCAAAAATTTAATGACCGTACGATGGTCATTTTTGCGGCACGAAATTGCTTTGACCCATTTAGTGACATAGTTTACGACGAGCAAAATATATAGATTTCCAAATGATTGGGGGAATGGTCCCATGAAATCAATGCCCCAGCAATCAAATGCTTCAATGATAAGGATGAGATTCAAAGGCATCATATTTCGACGGGACAATGCTCTCAATTTTGGACAACGGTCACAAGCTTTACAAAACTCATGAGTGTCCCTGAACATAGTGGCCAGTAAAATTCATACTGTAGAATCTTGGCCATGGTCTTTTTAGCAGAAAAGTGACCACCACAGGCCTGTGAGTGAAAGAAGGAGATGACACTCTGATGCTCATCGTCTGGCATACATCTCCTTAAGAATTGGTCTGGGCAATATTTAAACAAATATGGATCATTTCAAAAAAAGTTACGCACCTTGGTAAAGAATTTCTTCTTATCTTGTGACGTCCAGTGTGTTAGTATGGCACCTTTAGCAAGATAATTAGCAATATCAGCGAACCAAGGTGAATGAGAGACTCTAAACAGTTGTTCATTAGGGAACATGTCATTGATATGGGTCGCCTCAAGGGAATCAGAGGTATTAAGGAGAGAAAGATGATCGGCCACTACGTTCTCTACTCCCTTTTTGTCTTTAATTTCCAAATCAAATTCTTGGAGGAGAAGGATCCATCGTATCAGGTGGGGCTTAGAATCATTCTTAGAGAGAAGATACTTAAGTGCCACATGGTCTGTATAGATGATGATCTTGGATCCGATCAGGTAGAACCTAAATTTGTCCAAAGCGAACACTACGGCTAAGAGTTCCTTTTTCGTAGTCGAATAGTTCACTTGGGCAGGATTTAGAGTCCTACTTGCGTAGTGAATGACATAAGGCCGCTTATCTTTTCTCTGGCCTAGAACTGCTCCAAGAGCATAATCAGAGGCGTCGCACATAAGTTCAAAAGGAAGACTCCAGTCGGGTGGCTGCATGATAGGTGCAGTGGTTAATATGCCCTTAAGCTTAGTGAAAGCTTCTTGACATTGCTCAGTTCACTCGTATGGTGCATCCTTTCGAAGAAGATTACATAAAGGATGAGAGAGGAGACTAAAGTCCTTTATGAATCGCCTGTAAAACCCTGCGTGTCCTAAAAAGGATCGCATGGCTCTGATGTTCTTGGGAGGAGGTAGGTTAGAGATAAGATCAATTTTTGCCTTATCTACCTCGATTCCTTTGGACGAGATGATATACCCAAGGACAATTCCCTTTTGAACCATAAAATGACACTTCTCCCAGTTAAGTACCAAAATTTTTTCTTCACATCTTTTCAGCACACATTTAAGACTTGCTAAGCATTCGCTAAAAGATGAACCAAAAACAGAAAAATCGTTTATGAAGACCTCTAAATATTTTCCCACCATGTCAGAAAAGATACTTATCATGCATCGCTGAAAGGTGGCAGCGACATTACATAACCCGAATGGCATCCTTCTGTAAGCAAAGGTGCCATAGGGACATGTAAATGTGGTCTTTTCCTGATCCTCAGGGGCGATTTCAATCTGATTATAACCTGAATACCCGTCAAGGAAACAATAATAAGAATGACCAGCTAGCCTTTCCAGGATTTGATCAATGAAGAGCAAAGGAAAGTGGTCTTTCCTTGTGACGGTATTCAGCTTTCTATAGTCAGTGCACATTCTCCAACCAGTAGTAACTCTGGTTGGCACGAGTTCATTATTGGCATTAGCTACAATGGTGATCCCGGACTTCTTAGGAACCACCTGAGTTGGACTCACCCATTGACTATCGGATATGGGGTATATGATCCCCACTTCCAATAGTTTGAGAACCTCGGCTTTAACCACTTCCTTCATGTTTGGATTTAGTCTACGTTGTGATTGCCGAACAGCCTTTGCATTATCCTCAAGATATATGCGGTGAGTACAAATCGATGGGTTAATTTCCTTGAGGTCTGCTATCGTCCATCCAAGAGCTCCCTTATGCTCAATGAGAGTAGATATGAACATACTCTCTTGTTCTTTCTCCAGGTGGGCAGAGATCACCACCGGATATGTCTCATCTTGACCTAAATAGACATATTTTAAATTAGAGGGCAAAGGTTTTAGGTCAAGCTTCGGTGGCTTGAGGTTAGACGGTAGAGGCACCACATAAGTTTGGGGCAACTCTTCAATTTGTGGCCTCCACCAGTTAACTTCAAGTACCGGTGCAGTATCAATCATGGCACACGTCTCCCTAATTATATCATCATCAAGATCATGGGAGTGGGCCAGACATGTCTTTAGATGATCAGAGGATAAGGTGAGAGGTGTTCTATCTTCCACAAAAGAATCAATCATGTTAACATCGTGGAAATCGTCATCATCCTCTGAGTTGCTGCCGTTATTGAAAAAGATATTCAATTCCAATGTCAAATTTTTAAAAGACATAGTCATAACACCATTCCTGCAATTGATAATTACATTTGAAGTGGACAGGAATGGGCGACTAAGGATGACGGGAATCTGAGTGCTCGTTTCGTTGTGGGTTCGGTGTCCAAGATGATAAAATCAACAGGGTAGTAGAATCTATCAACCTAGACCAACACATCCTCGATGATCCCTCTTGGTACACGAATAGAATGATCAGTAAGTTGTAGTATGGTTCGAGTGGGTTTTAATTCACCCAAGCCTAACTGTTGGTATACCGTATAGGGAATCAGATTGACGCTTGCTCCTAAGTCAAGAAGTGCGTGATCAATTCGATAGTTCCCGATTACACATGATATGGTTGGGCAACCGGGATCTTTGAATTTTTACGGCACGTCTTGTTTCAGGATGGCACTCACCTTCTCAGTTAAGAAAATTTTCTTTTGAACACTTTTTCGTCGCTTGGTCGTGCATAAGTCTTTTAGAAATTTAGCATATAAAGGTATTTGTTTTACAACATCAAGCAGAGGAATATTGACTTTCACTTGTTTCAACACCTCTAGGATATCTTGAGAGTTAGATAGACGTTTTGCTTCAACCAACCGTTTGGAAAACGGAGCAACTGGCTTTTCTAGAGGTTCCGGTTCAAATTTTTGTGGGGCGCCAGTAGATCCATCATTGTTGTCCTCTTCTGATTCTTGAGGCTTTTCGGGCCAACCGGAAGGGTTTTATCAATAACTTTTCCCCTCCTAAGAGTGGTGATGGATTTAGCGTGCCCCATTTGATTTGAAGAGCTGGGATCACTAACTTCATAATGCGGTTTAGGATTAGGAAGAGGTTGAACTGGGAAGCTCCCCTTGTTTCCAATCATATTTTCAGCCTTAAGTTCATGTATTGCTTTTCTAAGGTCTTGAAAGGCTTGCATCATACCCTAATTGAAAAGCTCTTGCATTTGAAAATGTTTTAGAACCAAATCCTCTTAAGGTTTCTCTTGAGTTGGATTTTGGTTTAGGAAACCTTGAGGTGTAGCCGTTGGTCCATTCCTCCAACTGAAATTTAGATGATTTTTCTAACCAGGATTGTATGTATTAGAGGGTGGTCTATTGAAAGGTCTTTGATAGTTATTTACGGCATTAGATTGTTCATTCAATACTTCTCGAAAGGCAGGTATTGAAGGACAATTTTCAGTAGTATGAATGTTGCAATCACAGATGCCGCAAACACTTTCATTAACCTTTTCCTTCTTTCCTTCCATGGCCTCAAATTTTCTGGTGAGATTAGCCACCTTAGCGTTAAGATCATCATCCTCTTTTAGAAAATATATTCCTCCTTTTTCCCTTAAATGAGTTGGCTTAGACATAGTGTTCGTCCTTGGGTAATAGTCCCATGATTGTGTTTTTTCAGCGAGACTATCGAGGTAATCCCATACCTCGTCGACATTTTTATTGATGAAATCTCCGTTACACATTGTCTCGACCATTTGGCGCATGGAAGATGTTAGCCCATCATAGAAAAAATTCATAATGCGCCATATTTCAAAGCCATGTTGTGGGCATGCATTAACCAGATCCTTGAACCTTTCCCAACATTGGAAGAATATTTCATCTTCCTTTTGGGCAAAGTTCATGATTGCTCTCCTGAGGGTAATTGTCTTATGATGTGGGAAAAATTTCTTTATAAATTCCCTCTGCATATCATTTCATGTGCCAATGGACCTAGGACGCAGTGAATGTAACCACGTCTTGACTTTTTCTTTCAAGAAAAATGGGAAGAGTTTCAGCCTAATTGTATCTTCAGATACATTAGGAAAATATAAGGTGCCTATGATTTCATCGAACTCTTTTAGATGCAAGTATGGTTCTTTAGATTCAAGCCCATGAAACTTAGGAAGGAGTTGGATAACCCCTGGCTTGATGTCCATATGTCCTGTATTCGCAGAAAAAATCATGCATGAGGGTGTACTCACCCCCGCCAGTTGTAAATAATCTCGTAAAGTACGAGGCAGGGGTGCGTGGTGCACCTCATTCTCATTACGTACTTCCTCAACCCTAGGTTGGGGTAGTGTTTGAGGTTGATTTTCAGCCATAACCTCCTCTGTCTTAGGAGAATTCAAGTGGTGTCTAGTCCTGCGATGGACAGTCAACCCCTCAACTAATCCTCCTTCAGTCACGAGACGTCGAGTGTTGTCGCGTGCCCACTGGGGCATAAAACTCACTCAGCCCTCGATTTAAATTTTACCTAGACCTAAGAGAAAAGAAGTAGAATTTAGAAAATAAAAGGGAAAGATGGAAAGAAGTTATCCAATTTGGAGTCCTAGGTTAAGAATCTGCAAAACAAAATAAAATAAGTTAGTTTTTAAGAATAGAAAGTCCTAATTAAAAGTAAATGAATTTCTAGGGAAAAGAAGAAATTCCAAAGAAAGAAGAATTAGAAAGAGCTTACTAAATTAGAAGCTTCCTACAGAATCAAAAAATTGAGTTAGTTCTAAAAATCCGATAGAAGGAAGAATAACAAGTTTCTAAAGTTAGGAAAAATTTCTAATAAGGAAAATAACTAAGCTTCTAAACCTAGAATTAAAAATTTATAAAAAGAAAATCTAATCCTAAACTAATCCTAAAACTAATTAATTTCAGAAAAATGTAGCCGACAGTCCCCGGCAACGGCGCCAAAAACTTGTTCACTCCCCAAGTGCAGGGTTGTGATGTAGTAATAACTCGGTGAGACCGAGGTCGAATCCCAAAGGACTGAAACTTGTACGTTATCTAAAATTAAGTAGAATTAGAACTAGGCTAAGATGAAATCTAAAGTGTATGTAATTTGAGGAATGATGGTGAAACTATTAATCTAAAATTTATAGAAATCAGAGGAAAGGAAACTAGGGATTCAGAGGATCCACTTGTAGAGATCAGAGAGATCTTATGCCTGTTTCATGAATCATGGAATTTACTGAACTGCCATTGATCTAGTTTTCAAAGAGATGAAAGGAAGATGAATTAGAATGGATTCCATCACCAAACCATGCCCAAGAGACTATGGCAAACAACAAAATTAAGCTAATTACCACCCAATCAATCAATGTATGAAGGTTAGGAAGAGTACCGTCATCCGACCATGCCCAGGAGACTATGGTGAACAACAGGGCTCTCTAACGTCATAAACATAAAAGAGAAGAGATATGCTCAAAGCCATTGCAGACCCATTGTAATTTCAGTCACAATAGACCATTAAGAGCTAAAAACATTCCCATAATAATCAACTAAAATCAAATCAATTCATGAATTAAAATTAAATTGAAAACATACATAAAAATCTCCCATCTCACTACAAGCTTCACCTCTTAGCCCTAGCTAAGAGGTTTAGCCAGACATGATGTGGGCTAGATCCAAATAAATAAAGAGAAAAGGAAAAGGAAAAGAAAAGGAAAAGAAAAAAACCAAAGCTCTTCTCTCTCTCTCTTTCTCCTGACGTTCCAACCCAGCCAAGATCTGGATCTTCCTTCCCAGGTCTGAATGAATGCTCCCCATGTTCAAAACCTCCTTATATAGCTGCTGGAGTGGTTAAAATAGGATTTAAATCGGATTTGGAAAGCTATGCATGCCCGACTAAAGCTTTTTCGCAGCCAAGTTCAGTGCCTCGAAACATGCCACTTTCCTTGCTCAAATTCCAAAGAAACACCCTCTCTTAGGACTTTCTTGGGTCCTCTATATAATAGATGGTTTAGATCTGCCATATGATCAAAGATGGTGGGCCAAAACCGCCTGAAAAAGTCAAATTTCGTGGATGTGCGAAACCTTTCGGACCATTTCGCTGTTGTGATCGGTGGGCCCCACAGAAGCATTTTTTAAAAAATCCACCCCGTCCATTGAATTCAAGACGAAATTTCAGTCAAGAATGGGTAGTTTTGAACGTCCATTGACGAAGCTCAGAGAAGAAATCACTAAAAGATCAATTTTGAATGTCCCATGGTAGCCCTTTTGTGGCCTCTGTAATGCATACGTGTGTATGCATGGGTAAAAAAAGTCAATATAGTTTTGTAGTATTCGAACCCCTCTATAAGATAGACGGCTTGGATCAGACGTACAGTCAATGGGTAGGGCCCACAACCGTCCGTAAAATCGACCGCCCGTTGGTTACGCAGCCAGCGAAAAAAAAAAAGAAGAAAAATTTCTTTTTTAAAACTCATTCGCACAGGCGCTGGTCAGTGCTGCTGACCAGCTTGGTGCTCATCGCCACTTTATATAGTGTGTACACATACGTACACTTGTGGGACCAACTGTAATGTTTTTGCAAAATCTGCACCGTCCATCCTTTTTCTCATGTTATTTCAACCGTCAAGAACAATTTTGAGGCAGTTCCAGATATCAAGTGGGCCCCAAATTGAATATTAATGGGCTAATCTGTCTGTTGGCCCACTTCCCGAGATCTTCAATGGCTGAAATTTTATATGTATGGTTAATTTATGGCCCTCATCACGTGTATAAATTTTTGAGTCAATCGGATAGCGGGAACCATGTGATCTTGCATTCTACACCAATTTCAGGCCATTTGCAAGTGAACGGCTGGAATTTCTCGGGTCCCTGGCGTGCATATTTGTCGATTTTAGTCCCTAGAGTCCGTCCCTTGCCCTGGTGATTATCAGAACGTTAAATCTAAGCTTTTGACATCCTTTTTCAGTCCACTCTCCTAATCACACCCTGCAACAAAACACGATTAAAACCGGGCATTAAATGGTATTATGCTCGTAAATCTAAGTAATAAATGGGGTCTAATATGCACTATTTGACCCTCAACAATTACTTTTAAAAAAAAAATCAGTAAGGGGACTATAAATACCCCACTCCTCTTTTTACACACCAAGCAACTCTCACCAAGAGAAGGGGGGGGGGGGGGGGGGGGGGAGAGAGAGAGAGAGAGAGAGAGAGAGAGAGAGAGAGAGAGGTTGAGTTTTCAAGCTCTCATCTTCTTTAGCTCCCTTTAGCCTTCTCCAATCCTCTCTTAGCCTCTTAGACCCACTTATGTCAACCCTTCCAAACCATAGTGCACATACTGTTGGGGGCCTTGCACAAAAACTTAGGATCTAGCCTCCCAAGAAGCATTAGAATTATAGGATAATAAAGCAATGAAATAAATCAAAGCATAAACCACACAACACCAGGAAATTTTACTTGAAAAACCCTCAAAGAAGTAAAAACCACGGGACCTCATCCAGATCAATAATCTACTATAAAGCAGAGCATTACAACCGATCACAAGCACACACCGCTTGGATTTAACCTTCTTCACTCACGCAGGAGTGGATAAAGAATAAGAGAACAAAAGAAAAATGGAGAGATCTCCCCGATCACGAGGATGTAGAAGCGCTGAGACGTATACTGTGAAGTAGATCACCTCTACAAGCAGAATCTCCCTTTCACAAGCTTTCTCTCTCTCTCTCTCTCACCTTTGATAGCCATAAGCCCTCATAGAAAACCTTTAGGAATCTTTAGAATACCCTTGAATACACCCTAATCCTGCATACACTCCTTTAGATAAGAATAGAAAGAGATAGAATCAAAATAGGAAATATAATCCGCAGAATCTGCATTTTCGCAATCGCATTTGCATAACTCTTCGATAATATCGAAGGTCCTGTGATGACAACCTTCAATATCATCTAAGGTCTTTCGATGATATCGAAATAGGATAAAAAATGTCCAGCGACCAGGGGTGAAAAATCCTGACATTTCATCGAACCCAGCAATGAAGAGAAAATCCCCATCAAATATCTTCCTTTTTGACTCAGGAGGAATTCACATTTTTCAAGCTAGCCTGATTTCTACAAACCTCAAACTTGCCTTTGAGCAAAGCCTTGGTCATCATGTCTCACCCATTATCGTTCGTGTGGACCTTCTCAAGCTGTAACACCTTCTGGTCCAAAGTATCCCTGATATAATGATTTCGAATCTATGTGCTTCGACTTGAAGTGTTGACTTGGATTCTTGCTCAAGTGAATAGTACTTTGGCTATCGTAATTGACCATGTGCTGCTCCTACTTTATGATAAGTTCCTGTAGGAATCTCTTCATCCAAAGCATCTCTTTACATGCCTCTATGATTGCAATGTACTCGACCTCTTTCGTTGACAATGCTACGACCTTCTATAGCTTGATCTGTCAAGAAACTTCTCCCCCTGCAAACGTGAACATGAACCCCGATGTAGACTTCCTGCAGTTTATGTCACATGCCATATCTGCTTCTGTGTAGCCCTCTAACACAGGTTTTATGTTACTATAACATAAGCTCAACCTGGATGAGCCTCTTAGATACTGTAGTATCCACTTCACCGCTACCCAATGCTCTTTGCCAGGATTGACAAGATACCGATTGATAACACCAACCGCATATGCTATGTTTGGGTGTGTACACACCATAACATATATCAAACTTCCTACTGTTGATGCAAAGGGTATTTTCTGTATCTCATCCACCTCTGCCTTCGTCTTGAGACACTGCCTGTCGCTCATCTGAAGTGGCCATCCAGTAGAATACTAACTGACTTCGCTGCGTTCATATTGAATCGCTCTAAGACTTTCTCAATATACCGATCTTGTGACAAACAGAGTTTTCTGCTGCTTCCGTCACGGGTTATCTCTATTTTTAGGATATGTTTAGCTGGGCCCAAGTCTTTCATCGCAAATGACTTGTTCAATTCCCGTTTCAGCCTGTCGATCTTCTGAATGTCTTTTCCCATGATGAGCATGTCATCAACGTATAATAATAGAACTAAGAAATCACCATTTGAGAACTTGCGCGTGAACATATAGTGGTCCGACTCCGTTCTGTCATACTCATGCTGTAACATGAACGAGTTGAACTTCTTGTACCATTGTCATGGAGCTTGTCTTAGCCCATACAAGCTCTTCCTTAGCTACACACCACATTCTCTTTGCCATTAACTTCGAACCCCTCTGGTTGATGCATATAGATCTCTTCTTCCAGGTCACCATAGAGAAAAGAGGTTTTAACATCTAACTGCTCTATCTCCAGATCCATGCTAGCCGCCAACCCAATCAACACCTGTATAGATGTTATCTTCACAACTGGTAAGAATATCTCCTCGAAGTCTATACCTTTCTTCTGACCGAACCCTTTCACTACAAGTCTGTCCTTGAACCTCGTTTGTGAATTCTTCTGCTCAATTTTCTTTCTGAACACCCACTTATTGCTCAGAGCTTTCTTGTCCTTAGGCAGTTTCTCTATGTCATAGGTGTGGTTCTTATGTAAGGATTCCATTTTCTCTTGTATAGCTTTCAACTACTTTCCCTTATGCTCATCGGTTAGGGCCTTAGAATAATCTTCTGGCTCTCTCCCATCAATGAACATAATGTACTCATACGGTGAGTACCTCTTGGACGGCTATTTGTCTCTAAATAACCTCCTAACCTATGGCTCAACAGGTGAATCAAGTGGGGGCTGCTCTCCCAATCCATCTTCTGTAAGAACTCCCTCATCCTCTGCGCCTTGCTGTGCTTCCTCGTCATCAGGCACCATGGGAGGAATAATCGGATCCATATCCTCTACCTGACCTGAACTAGATTGGTTCTTTTCTGACTTACCAATGTCTTTTATACACTGATCTTCAAAGAAAATCACATCTCTACTCATGATGAGCTTCTTCTCGATCGGATTCCATAATCTGTAACTGAACTTTTCATCATAGTACCCCAAGAACACACACTGCCTAATCTTCATATCGAGCTTGGACCTCTTGTCTTTTGGTACGTGAATGTATGCCATACATCCAAACACCCTGAGATGACTGTACGATGGATCCTGTCCAGTCCACACCTTCTCAAGTACTTATCCATTCAATGAGGCTGATGAAGACCTGTTTATCAAATATATTGTCGTGTGCATTGCTTCTCCTTAGAATGTCTTGGGCAACTTCGCATGGGATAACATGCATCTAATTTTCTATACAATGGTGTGATTCATTCACTTAGCCATACCATTATACTGGGGGGTCTTGGGAACCATCTGTTCATGCCGTATACCCAGGAACTTACAATACTCATGGAAGTCACCAATGTATTCACCACTATTGTCAGTGCGGATGCACTTCAATGATCTACCTGTCTCTCTCTCAACCATAGTATGAAAAAATTTAAACACACCAAAGACTTCATTCTTGAATTTCAAAGCATAAACCCAAACCCTCCTAGATGTATCATCTATAAAAGTGCCAAAATACAATGCCCCACCTAAAGTTTTTATCCTCATGGGACCACAAACATTAGAATAAACCAAATCTAATGCATGTACTTTATTAACATGAGAAGCAGATTTAACAGATGAAACTCTATGTTGTTTCCCTGATAAATAATCAATACAGGTTTTGAGAGGTGTACTTGTCATGTCTGGAAGGAGCTACTTCCTCGCTAGTAGCTGAAGCCCTTTTTCACTTATGTGGCCTAGACGCCTGTGCCACATGTTAATAGCTGAATCTTCCGCTGCGTTGAACCCACCTTTGAATACACCGAAACTTGCCTTGTAAAGGGTGCAACACTTCTTTCCTCTAGCTGCGATCAATGAACCCTTGATGAGCTTCTAGTGCCCACCAGCAAACTGACTTTCATAACCATCATCATCCAACCTTCCCGTCGACATCAAGTTGAGCCGAAGGTCTGGGATATGCCTCGCATCCTTAAGAACCAATGTGCAGTGCACATCGGTCTTCACAAAAATATCACCGACCCCAATGATCTTCAATGCGCTATAATTTTCCATTTTCGTAGTCCCATAGTCACCTGACTTGTAGCTTGTGAAGAAGTCCTTACATGAAGTCGCATGAAAAGAGGCTCCTGAGTCTATCACTTAGTCGGTGTCCTGACTCGTAGCCGTGAAACATACATCATGATCTGCTGAAAGAATAATTACAACATCACCATCTGAAGCGATTGCAGTGGAATCTGATTCATCCTCCTTCTCATTTTCTTTTCCTTTCTTGTCGTTCTTATTCTTAAGACATTCATGCTTATAGTAGCCCTTCATGTCACAATTCAGTATTTAACATCCCTCCTGTTACTTGACATGCCTATTGATTTATCTCGGGCCTTCCCACCCTTCTTATTTTTTCCTCTCTCCCATTCCTGTGTCATAAGGGCCTCTTACTGAGTAAATCCCTAAGACTTCCTCCTTGTCTCCTCACTTCATTGAAGAGACAACTAATTACTTGTACTTAGGCACAGAACTACTATATTTGAACTTAAGATTCACAAGTCATCTTATCAGGAAGATTTTATTACCGGCTATTGTTGAGGGTCAAATATTGCATATTAGACCCCAAATATTACCTGGATTTACGAACATAGTGCTGTCTAACGGCCTGTTTTTATCGCATTTATGTTGCAAGGTGATTTTATGAGCATGGATTGAAAAAGGATACTAAAAGTATAGATTTAATACTCAGGCATCACCAAGGCATTGTACGAGACTCCATGGGACCAAGATCGATGATTTACACACCGGAGATTAGAGAAAATCAAGCCGTTCACGTTAAAGAGGCTCGAAAATTATCCAGAATGCAAGATCACGGGGTTTCCACCATCCGTTCAGCTCGAAACTTCATACATTGTCTGAGAGCCATAAATTAACCATACACATCAAATTTCAGCTATTGGATCTCTCTGGAAGTGGTCCAACGGACAGATCAGCCTATAGATCTATGAAATGGGGCCCACCTGATATCTGGATGTGCTCCATTTTTGGTCTCAACCATTTAAATGAGCTGAATAAATGGATGGACGGAGAGGATTTCTCGAAAACATCGTAATGGACCCCACTTGAGCATGAGTGTGCATAATGCACAAGTGCACTTGCCGTGCACAACAACTAAGAGTCGGTCAAACCGACTCTTGACCCGACTCCTGCTCAAACTTAAAAATATCAAACGACAGGGACCTACTGACGGTTTCAGGTGGGCCACCATAATCATACATTTTAATGATCTACACCGTTAAATAAATTCAGGGGGTCAAACCGACCGTGCCCCGATCTTTAGATGGAATTCCTTGGTTATTTCGTGTACTTGAAGGATTCAAACGTAGAATGGACGGTAGGGTAAAAGGATATCATGGGTCACACCAAAATCAATAAAATCTCACATTTTCGGATGATTTTTGGAGAATAATGCAACGGACGGTGTGGATTTCTCAACCGTATGTGAGCATGACCCCACTAGCCGCACAACGAAAGAATTTCCCTCTTATCTCTTTTTACGCAGGAACAGAGGTTGCGGATGATGTGAGTGGGCCATCGCCATGGCCCAGAAAACTAATCCGGACCGTTCATTCAAGTCTCAAGGTCCGTCTAAGCAAGACCTATGTGACCATATTTCAAGAAAGAAGCGAGGATGAATTCTCAACCACACAAATGCAGGACTGACGGCTATAAGATTAATCAGGTGGGCCACATCAAAAGCAATATAAAGTCATTCATTTCTGATCGAAATTTCGAGAGGAATCCGGTGGACGGAGTGGATTTCTTAAAAAGACAGCGAAGTGGACCCCACCATCAGAACAGCGTAAGATGTACGCAGCCCTGTTACGCAGTCCAGAAAAATCGGACGATTCAGATCATTTTTGGCCCACCATCAATGATCGGATGGTCGATCTGAGTCGTCCATCGTATAGGCCACTCGAAAACGTCCTTGAGAAAAATCACTCGAATGGGGGAGTTTTGGAGATCTAATTTTGGCTGCGGAAGCCTTACGCATGCGACCGATTTCTACTGCTGCGTAAAGAAGGCTTCCACTGACGCAACTCTTCAGCCACCGACTTGGTACTACTCTATAAAAGGAGAAGAGAGAAAGCTGGAACGGGGGGAATCTTCCAGGGCTTGGACGTGGAGCAGGGAGATAAAGAGACTGTAGAGTTTTTTTCTTTCTTTTTCTTTTTCTTTTGTTTTGTTTTGTTTAGGGGATTCAACCCATTCATATTGGGCTGAACCTCTTAGCTAGGGATAAGAGGTGAAGCTTGTAGTGTGATGGGGGTCTTGTTGCTTGTTCCTTTTGTTTAAAATTGAACTGATGGTTGATTTTAGTTTTATGGAATATTTTTAGTCTTTAATGGTCTGTTGTGATTGAAATTACAATGGGTTTGCAATGACTCTGGGCATGTTCGTTTACTTTTATGTTTATAACGTCAGGGAGCTCTGTTGTTCACCATCGTCTCCTGGGCAAGGTCGGATGACAGTACCCTTCCTGACCTTTATAGCATGTTGATTGGTTGGTAATTAGTTTAATTCTTTTGTTTGCCATAGTCTCCTGGGCATGGTTTGGTGATGGAATCCATTCTAATTCATATACCTTTCATCTCTTTGAAATTATATCAACGACAGTTCAGTAAATTCCATGATTCTGGAAGTAGGCATAAGATCTCCCTGATCCTTACAAGTGAATCTTCTGAATCCCTAGTTTCCTATTTGTGATTTTTCTTAAGTTTTAGATAATAATCTCATAATTATTCATTAAATTCTAGTTGATTTAGATTTCTTCTCATTCAAGTTATAGTTCTAGTTAGTTTTAGATAACGTACAGTTTTAGTCCCTTGGGATTCAACCTCGGTCTTACCGAGTTTATTACTACATCACAACCCTGCACTTGGGGAGTGAAAAAGTTTTTGGCGCCGTTACCGGGGACTGACAGTTGCGTTTCTGAAATTAATTAGTTTTAGAATTAGATTAATATGGATTGTACTAACTTTAGGTCTAGATTTTTCTGATTTTTAGGAATTTACCTAACTTTCCTATTTTGTAGGATCCTGAGATAGAAACTTCTAATTCGGTGATATCTTTCTAATTTCTTTATTCTTTCTATTTTTAGAACTAGAATTTTAAAAAATTTTCTAATCTCAGACTAACTGTTTTAGAAACTAACTTGTTTTGTTTTTTTCTACAGGATCTTAACATAAGAACTTCTTATTTGGTAATACCTTTCTAACTTCTTCTCTTACTTTTCATATTACTGTAGGACTTTTCTTTTATTCTAGGATTAGACTTAGAGTCAGGGTTCTACCATAGAATCGTGGGTACGTGCATACGCTGAGATGGATAGGAGATATTGGGGAATGCCTGAGGGTTGTGGAATTCAACGTATACCTCAAGATTTTTCTCTATCACAAACAGACATTGAGAACCGAGTAGAACGTTATCTTCCATCGGTTAATAGGGCTGCATACGATCGTAATTATGGGAATGAGGATTATTATCAGCCATCATATTCTCCCATGTATGATCAGTATGACTATAACCAGTGGAAATATCAAAGCCGTGAAGATGAACCAACAACATGTTATAAGGATTATCCTCTTGGATACCCTAACATTGAGATCCAACCAGAAACGATCCAAGAGGATTCATTTTAGCATCACTTGGCCCGTGTTGGAGAAAGTATAAAACCTTTGAAAGAACTTATTTCAAGTGATTATTCTCTTGGACCCTCTACCTTTGAGATTCAACCAGAAACGATCCAGGAAAATTCAATTCAGCATAACATGGAGTGGTTTGCGGAATTCAAAAAAGTAATGGAAGGACTCAATTCACGCCTCGATAGGATAGAGGAGGCTCGGTCATCCCAGCCACGATTCATTCCAGAAATACAATGCGAGGAAAGTGATCCTAACTCGCTTTTGAAGAACTCTAGAATTTGGAATGAGTTGGATTTCATTAACAAGCATACGGTTCAATTTACCGATGAGTCGATCTCGATGATTGTTCAACAGAATGGGGAAGAGATATGACTATCTTTCAAATATAATGATGATGACACACTTCAATCACATGACACACTAGATTCCAATGATGAAGAAGATGTTAATTTATGCGAACCTCAACACATTCTAGGTGAAGAATATGAGGATAGCGATTCCATCCCAAGTGTGCACTGTATTGAACCAAAATATAATGAGTATTGGGATGATGATCATGAATGTACAACCACAGTTCCCCTAGAATTCATCCCAAGTTTGGTCCATGTCAATGATCAAGGAGTACACGAAGAGAACCGTCTTACTGAACTACTTCACTCACCGGACATGTCTGATCTAAAAGTAGATGAACCCCTTATGACCGACCCTTATAACTCTTGTGAAACATATTTGGACCACTCTCCTGAATTGAATGATGATATAATTTGGGAGAAAGAGGAGTTGCGCGCTACGACTCTGAAATTTGAAACTACTCAATTGAGGCCACCATCTGAGCTGCACACATTTGACAATTCAACACCTCAATTGAGTAATTTCAATGAACAGAGTGATCATATCAATGCTTCGCATACTGACCCTCAATTTTTCTGTACAGGGCTGGAGCAAGAGAGCATACATCCGTCCACTTTCAAGGATGATGGATTCCTTGGACAGATTATCACGAGCTCTAAGGTGAAAAAAAAGTCACCCCCAGCTGAATGTCCCAACTCTTTTGATGATTGCTTGGCACACTTTACAGATTCAAATGATCCCATGATAAGAGACATAGTGAATGCCTTACAAGACAATATCTTAGTAGTCATCACTGACCAAGTGAACCCTTACTCTGAAACCTTCTCTTCCACTGATCCTAAACGTCTACCAGTAAAGGAAGAGGAGTTGAAAATTGAACCGAAGTTTGGAGCTTCGGAATATGTTGAGACTGCATCACTTCTTAGGAAGTTTTCTATACTTTATTTATTTGTAGTCTCTGATTCACCATGCGATACTAACGTTGAAACTTCTTCTGTCACAGGTGAATTGTATATATTATGGATACCTCAAGTAATTCAATAAAAGATTTCTTATGAGATACGTAAGTCTTTCTGGAAAGTCATGCTCCAGGGCGCCCAAGCCTATTGTAAAAAGGGCTTTTGGATGATCCTGTTGAGGAACTTACTGAGAAACTTATCAAGATATTGGCCAGAAGGGGAACCTTGTGGCATGATCGATTCAATGTTTGTGGGTAACATTGCTGTAAACCCTCACGAGACTACAACTCGTCCACTAGGGGTAATCTAGGGGTTTAAAGGCTTCTTGCATATGCTAAATGCAATCGAGAGTACTTGCGAAAGTGGTATAGGTAGGATTTTTTTTTTGTTATTTTTATTTTACTTCTGTTACTTTCTCTCTTGTACTAACCTGCTCTCTTCCAGTGATCTCTTGAAAAATCTCTCTTGATACGTTATATAGGTACTATCCTCTCATCACTTCTCATTTACTTTCGTTGTCCCATGTGCATTGCATGCTCATATATCTTTTTCATTGAGGACAATGTAGATTTTTGGTTGGGGGTGGGAGATTAGGTTTCCTAATAAGTATTTTCTTAGTCTTGAGCAAAAACTGTGAAAATTTTTCTGAAAATTCCTGTGAATTCGAAGTGATTTTGACAGATATCCCTAATTTAGATTTTCAAGATACGTGATGTTGGTAATGTATGACTCTTGAATTCAGTTATCTGTTACATTTCACAATTAAGATCGAATTAGTAATCCATGATTAGAAGTTGTAAACATTGATTGAGTCATGAGTTCACATGCCACGTCTCGCTTTCACATCAAGGTTTCAGTTCGATACTGAAAGGTTATCTTGGTAATCACTAAACATGTAATGAACCAGCCTGGACAAATTGCCCATTATGATCAACTAAAGAAAAAGAAAATACCCAGCTCAGAAAAAAAGAAGAAGAAGATATCTTTGGAAAGATTTGGGCGAATAATTTTCACTGTAGGTTCGCTCCCTATAGGTGATGATTTGATTCCCTACGGATGATATAAAAAAAAAAAAAAAATAAATAAATAAATAAATTTGGGTGTATAATCTTCACCATAAGTTTACTCCCTATAGGTGAGGATTTGAGTCCCCTCCTTGGCGTTACTCTTAATAGAAAAATCAAAGGCTGAAAGAAAGAGAAAGAATGATTTATGAGGCACATTTTAGTTAGGTTTTAGGTGTCCTAAATGCTCTTGTGGTTACCAATGCTATCATGAAATAATGAATTGAATTTTAATGACGATGAGCCGAGATTACACTATACAACCATGGAACTCAATGTTTAGAATTTTTCTAACTGATGGATTAATATTTTGAACTTAATTATGAAGTTTACTGTGTGCTTGAGTCCAGGAGAAAATAATTTCCAACATTCATGAATCATAGATTTCTCGTATCTTATTCAAAACATCACTCGGTTTCATAAAAATTCTCCTGTAATTCTCAACTTATTTTTTGCATACCTTGCTCGGGACTAGCAAGATGCTGGTTGAGAGTTATGTTGAGGGTCAAATATTGCATATTAGACCCCAAATATTACCTAGATTTACGAACATAGTGCTGTTTAACGGCTTATTTTTATCGCGTTTATGTTGCAAGGTGATTTTATGAGCATGGATTGAAAAAGGATACTAAAAGTATAGATTTAATACTCAGGCATCACCAAGGCATTGTACGAGACTCCATGGGACCAAGATCGAGGATTTACACGCTGGAGATAAGAGAAAATCAAGCCATTCACGTTAAAGAGGCTCGAAAATCATCCAGAATGCAAGATCATGGGGTTTCCACCATCCGTTCAGCTCGAAACTTCATACATTGTTCGTAAATCTATTGGATCTCTCTGGAAGTGGTCCAACGGACAGATCAGCCCATAGATCTATGAAATGGGGCTCACCTGATATCTGGATGTGCTCCATTTTTGGTCTCAACTGTTTAAATGAGCTGAATAAATGGATGGACGGAGAGGATTTCTCGAAAACATCGTAATGGACCCCACTTGAGCATGAGTGTGCATAGTGCACAAGTGCACTTGCCGTGCACAACAACTAAGAGTCGGTCAAACCGACTCTTGACCCGACTCCTGCTCAAACTTAAAAATATCAAACGGCAAGGACCTACTGACGGTTTCAGGTGGGCCATCATCATCATACATTTCAATGATCTACACCGTTAAATAAATTCAGGGGGTCAAACCGACCGTGCCTCGATCTTTAGATGGAATTCCTTGGTTATTTCGTGTACTTGAAGGATTCAAATGTAGAATGGACGGTAGGGTAAAAGGATATCATGGGCCACACCAAAATCAATAAAATCCCACATTTTCGGACGATTTTTGGAGAATAATGCAACGGACGGTGTGGATTTCTCAACCGTATGTGAGCATGACCCCACCAGCCGCACAACGAAAGAATTTCGCTCTTATCTCTGTTTACGCAGGAACAAAGGTTGCGGATGATGTGAGTGGGCCATCGTCATGGCCCAAAAAACTAATCCAGACCATTCATTCAAGTCTCAAGGTCCGTCTAAGCAAGACCTAGGTGACCATATTTCAAGAAAGAAACGAGGATGAATTCTCAACCACACAAATGCAGGACTGACGGCTATAAGATTAATCAGGTGGGCCGCATTAAAAGCAATATAAAGTCATTCATTTCTGACTGAAATTTCAAAAGGAATCCGGTGGACGGAGTGAATTTCTTAAAAAGACAGCGAAGTGGACCCCACCATCAGAACAACGTAAGATGTACGCAGCCCTGTTACGCAGTCCGAAAAAATCAGACGATTCAGATCATTTTTGGCCCACCATCAATGATCGGATGGTCGATCTGAGCCGTCCATCGTATAGGCCACTCGAAAACGTCCCAAGAGACGTAATTCCAAGAGACGTTATTCTCTTGAGAAAAATCACTCGAATGGGGGAGTTTTGGAGATCCAATTTTGGCTGCGGAAGCCTTACGCATGCGACCGATTTCTGCTGCTGTGTAAAGGAGGCTTCCACCGACGCAACTCTTCAGCCACCGACTTGGTACTACTATATAAAAGGAGAAGAGAAAAAGCTGGAACGGGGGGAATCTTCCAGGGCTTGGACGTGGAGCAGGGAGATAAAGAGACAGTAGAGTTTTTTTCTTTCTTTTTCTTTTTCTTTTGTTTTGTTTTGTTTAGGAGATTCAACCCATTCATGTTGGGTTGAACCTCTTAGCTAGGGCTAAGAGGTGAAGCTTGTAGTGTGATGGGGGTCTTGTTGCTTGTTCCTTTTGTTTAAAATTGAACTGATGGTTGATTTTAGTTTTATGGAATGTTTTTAGTCTTTAATGGTCTGTTGTGATTAAAATTACAATGGGTTTGCAATGACTTTGGGCATGTTCGTTTTCTTTTATGTTTATGACGTCAGGGAGCCCTGTTGTTCATCATCGTCTCCTAGGCATGGTCGGATGACAGTACCCTTCCTGACCTTCATAGCATGTTGATTGGTTGGTAATTAGTTTAATTCTGTTGTTTGCCATAGTCTCCTGGGCATGGTTTGGTGATGGAATCCATTCTAATTCATATACCTTTCATCTCTTTGAAATTATATCAACGGCAGTTTAGTAAATTCCATGATTCTTGAAGCAGGCCTAAGATCTCCCTGATCCCTACAAGTGGATCCTCTGAATCCCTAGTTTCCTATTTCTGATTTTTCTTAAGTTTTAGATAATAATCTCACAATTATTCATTAAATTCTAGTTGATTTAGATTTCTTCTCATTCTAGTTATAGTTATAGTTAGTTTTAGATAACGTACAGTTTTAGTCCCTTGGGATTCGACCTCGGTCTTATCGAGTTTATTACTACATCACAACCCTACACTTGGGGAGTGAAAAAGTTTTTGGCGCCGTTGCCGGGGACTGACAGTTATGTTTCTGAAATTAATTAGTTTTAGAATTAGATTAAGATGGATTGTACTAACTTTAGGTCTAGATTTTTCTGATTTTTAGGAATTTACCTAACTTTCCTGTTTTGTAGGATCCTGAGATAGAAACTTCTAATTCGGTGATATCTTTCTAATTTCTTTATTCTTTCTATTTTTAGAACTAGGATTTTTAAAAATTTTCTAATCTTAGACTAACTGTTTTAGAAACTAACTTGTTTTGTTTTCTTCTGCAGGATCTTAACATAGGAACTTCTTATTTGGTAACACCTTTCTAACTTCTTCTCTTACTTTTCATATTACTGTAGGATTTTTCTTTTATTCTAGGATTAGACTTAGAGTTAGGGTTCTACCATAGAATCGTGGGTACGTGCATACGCTGAGATGGATAGGAGATATTGGGGAATGCCTGAGGGTTGTGGAATTCAACGTATACCTCAAGATTTTTCTCTATCACAAACAGACATTGAGAACCGAGTAGAACGTTATCTTCCATCGGTTAATAGGGCTGTATACGATCGTAATTATGGGAATGAGGATTATTATCAGCCATCATATTCTCCCATGTATGATCAGTATGACTATAACCAGTGGAAATATCAAAGCCGTGAAGATGAACCAACAACATGTTATAAGGATTATCCTCTTGGATACTCTAACATTGAGATCCAACCAGAAACGATCCAAGAGGATTCATTTCAGCATCACTTGGCCAGTGTTGGAGAAAGTATAAAAACTTTGGAAGAATTTATTTCAAGTGATTATTCTCTTGGACCCTCTACCTTTGAGATTCAACCAGAAACGATCCAGGAAAATTCAATTCAGCATAACATGGAGTGGTTTGCGGAATTCAGAAAAGCAATGGAAGGACTCAATTCACGCCTCGATAGGATAGAGGAGGCTCGGTCATCCCAGCCACGATTCATTCCAGAAATACAATGCGAGGAAAGTGATTCTAACTCGCTTTTGAAGAACTCTGGAATTTGGAATGAGTTGGATTTCATTAACGAGCATACGGTTCAATTTATCGATGAGTCGATCTCGATGACTGTTCAACAGAATGGAGAAGAGATATGGCTATCTTTCAAATATAATGATGATGACGCACTTCAATCACATGACACACTAGATTCCAATGATGAAGAAGATGTTAACTTATGCGAACCTCAACCCATTCTAGGTGAAGAATATGAGGATAGCGATTCCATCCCAAGTGTACACTGTATTGAACCAAAATATGATGAGTATTGGGATGATGATCATGAATGTACAGCCACAGTTCCCCTAGAATTCATCCCAAGTTTGGTCCATGTCAATGATCAAGGAGTACACGAAGAGAACGGTCTTAATGAGCTACTTCACTCACCGGACATGTCTGATCTAAAAGTGGATGAGCTCCTTATTACCGACCCTTATAACTCTTGTGAAACATATTTGGACCATTCCCCTGAATTGAATGATGATATGATTCGGGAGAAAGAGGAGTTGCGCGCTACGACTCTGAAATTTGAAACTACTCAATTGAGGCCACCATCTGAGTTGCACACATTTGATAATTCAACGCCTCAATTGAGTAATTTCAATGAACAGAGTGATCGTATCAATGCTTCGTATACTGACCCTCAATTTTTCTGTACAGGGCTGGAGCAAGAGAGCATACATCCGTCTACTTTCAAGGATGATGGATTTTTGGGCAGATTATCACGAGCTCCAAGGTGAAAAAAAAGTCACCCCCAGCTGAATGTCCCAACTCTTTTGATGATTGCTTGGCACACTTTACAGATTCAAATGATCCCATGATAAGAGACATAGTGAATGCCTTACAAGACAATATCTTAGTAGTCATCACTGACCAAGTGAACCCTTACTCTGAAACCTTCTCTTCCACTGATCCTAAACGTCTACCAGTAAAGGAAGAGGAGTTGAAAATTGAACCGAAGTTTGGAGCTTCGGAATATGTTGAGACTGCATCACTTCTTAGGAAGTTTTCTATACTTTATTTATTTGTAGTCTCTGATTCACCATGCGATACTAACGTTGAAACTTCTTCTGTCACAGGTGAATTGTATATATTATGGATACCTCAAGTAATTCAATAAAAGATTTCTTATGAGATACGTAAGTCTTTCTGGAAAGTCATGCTCCAGGGCGCCCAAGCCTATTGTAAAAAGGGCTTTTGGATGATCCTGTTGAGGAACTTACTGAGAAACTTATCAAGATATTGGCTAGAAGGGGAACCTTGCGGCATGATCGATTCAATGTTTGTGGGTAATATTGTTGTAAACCCTCACGAGACTACAACTCGTCCATTAGGGGTAACCTAGGGGTTTATAGGATTGTTGCATATGCTAAATGCAATCGAGAGCACCTGCGAAAGTGGTATATGTAGGATTTTATTTTTGTTATTTTTCTTTTACTTATGTTACTTTCTCTCTTATACTAACCTGCTCTCTTCCAGTGATCTCTTAAAAAATCTCTCTTGATACGTTATCCAGGTACTATCCTCTCATCACTTCTCATTTACTTTCGTTGTCCCATGTGCATTGCATGCTCATATATCTTTTCCATTGAGGACAATGTAGATTTTTGGTTGGGGGTGGGAGATTAGGTTTCCTAATCAGTATTTTCTTGGTCTTGAGCAAAAACTGTGAAAATTTTTCAAATTGTTCTGAAAATTCCTATGAATTCGAAGTGATTTTGACAGATATCCCTAATTTAGATTTTCAAGATACGTGATGTTGGTAATGTATGACTCTTGAATTCAGTTATCTGTTAGATTTCACAATTAATCTCGAATTATTAATCCATGATTAGAAGTTGTAAACATTGATTGAGTCATGAGTTCACATGTCACATCTCGCTTTCACATCAAGGTTTCAGTTTGATATTGAAAGGTTATCTTGGTAATCACTAAGCATGTAATGAACCAGCCTGGACAAATTGCCCATTATGATCAACTGAAGAAAAAGAAAATACCCAACTCAGAAAAAAGAAGATGAAGATATCTTTGGAAAGATTTGGGCGAATAATATCGAAACATGACAAAAAACTGTCCAGTGATATCGAAAGGTCATTCGATGACAACCTTTGATATCATCAAGGTCCTTCGATGATATTGAAACATGACAAAAAACTGACCAGTGACCAGGGGCGAAAAATCTCGATAATTATCGATGATATCGAAGCTAGTTCGATTTTATCGAACCCAGCAATGAGTTGAAAATCCCCATCACATACATTATCCAAGCCACATTCAAGTGCAAGCTAATTAAGATCGTGACATCCTTACTAGTGTTCATACTTCGTTAATTACATCATTACTTCCATTCTCAACCTCCTTGCTTTTGTAGGTTACCAGTGAATGTATGCTTTATGACTTAATGGAACTCTGAATCCTGTCACATCATAAATTCATGGTAGCCTGATTCTCTTATATAATATTCTAGCATAACACATCTCTTCTTAAACCCCTTTCTATACATTCTCTGGATGTGTATGCCCTGTGACTTGTTAGAATTTCAGACCGTACCTCATCAGAAATTCGAGTATGCTTAGTCCCATTTTAAAACTTCGCATCTTATCATCTTCTACTCTAAAATTTACTTACTACAAGAAGTAAAGATTGTACACCCGTATGGGCAGAGAGGATGCCTAAAACCTTCATTCTCTATAACTGAGGTCCTTTAGTCGGAATCCGATGTCGTAAATCAAAAGTTAACATAAAGCAAGAGAGTCTCCATATTCTTTAGCTTTTATAGATTCAACGGGTTTTAACTGATTGCGGGATTTTGAGCTAATTGATTAGTGACGACTATAAATTTACTACAACATCATTCCAAATAAGTCCATACACCTCAAAAATCAAAAGATAAAAGCATGGGTGCCGATTTTCAATGTTCATATAAGTAAGAGAGAAAATATAAATATGAAAAAGTGATCGGAGATGTTGGGGAAGAGAGGAAGTTGGTCTTGAATGGTGAAGATAATTTTCCCTGACGGTGATTATGAAAAATGAATCTTCATCTCTAATACATAATTATGATTAATTAAAATGAGATAACCCATTTGTATATGTCTACCAAACAAGCCCTAAACTAAGTTAAAATAATATAAGAGATGTTTACCATGAACTCCTCGAAATTCTGGCTTAGGGATTGGAAATTACCAACACAAGCTTTCTGGAGATTGAAATGACCAAAATATCCTTGTCCATTTTTTCTTCAAAATTACTAATGCAAACTTTATGGAGCTTAAGATTGTGGGATCTATGCGTTATTTGATTGACAATGAGATTAAAAAAATCAAGTTGATTCAATCATTTTGATGGGCCACAACTATAAAGAAATTACACCATCCATAAAACTAAAAATTAATGTGCGGCCCCCCTAATGTGGGATCGATGTGATTTATAGTTTATCAGATCATCATAATTAGATGTACCTGCTGAAAAGTTTGGATGTGAATATTTAAGGCATTATAAAATAGAGCAGAAGAGAGAAAGAACACAGATTTCTAAAAAAAAACTCTAGGTAAGTGTCACTGGACGTTGGAGAAGAGATCAAGAATACTGTCTTGGACGGTCAAGAAGGTTTTTGACATTGATTGATGTACTTTTATTTTATTCTCCTTGTCTCTTTTTTTTTTTTTTTTTTCAAAAACACATTTGTAAGAAGAATATTTGCAATGACAGCACATGATCTTGACAAAAAGCCGCTCCTTTGAAGGAAGTTAAAAAAGAGAGTCCTCACATGCAACTAGTTGCATGGCCTTTTATCGTCCAACTACCTTATGTCAATTGTACCTGACATCTAATCCATCCAACAGGTTGACCCAACCATCCAGATCACCCGGCACAAAGAATAGACCAATCCACTAGTCCGCTAGGCCCCATGTATAATTTGGATCAGATAGGCGGTTGTCCGTTCTCTTACATGGTGTGGCCCACATAACTGTGGATTGGGCTGATTTTTTGTGCTATCTTTCTTCTGTGCTGTGGCCGACTTTTTGGATGGTTGGATGTTTTAAAAAGCTGACACTGTGATATTTAGGTGCTAGATGGTCTATATCAGGACCGTTCTACTAGTCGTGTGTGAGAGCCCTTTATGAAGAGGAGCGGTGAAATTCAATGGACCGGGCCCATGTTGGACTTTTCGGCATAGCCGCGTATGAACGGTGGGATGGGCCCTTGGGACTTATTTTCAAACCACAATATGGGCCCCACCTGACTTATATTTCTATTTTTTGTCGTAGGACATGTTGGAAATAATATTTTTAGAGTCAATTGAGATTTTAGAGGAAATTGAAAAGAGGTAAATCATTATACTATTTATTTTTTAAAAGGATTTTTCCATGAGGACATATGAGGATGGATGCGTACATATGAATGTCTCTGCACGAAGATAGGTGTGGCCCACCGTAACAGACCCGTTCAACAGGTTGGATGGAAAATAAACATTATGAAAACATTACAGTGGGCCCTTAGAATTTTTTAATGATAGGGCATTCAATCAACACTGTTTCCTATGGTAATGGCCAAACTGAGAATTAGATCCACTTCATTTTTTATATCATGCACTCAAATGATATGAAAAAATATATGGACTAGCATCGATATAAATTATGTGCATCAAGGTGCGATCCACAGTAAGGGTCCCACCGTCTTGGTTGGGTGCTCTCCCCATTCAAGGGTTCTAGTCTTTGCCTAAGTGGTAGACTCTGAGGAGTTTCAACGCGAGGTCTTGGGTTCGAAACCATAGGCGGTGAAATCCCACCAGGCGTGTGTGGGTGTGTTAAAAAAAAAAAAAAAAAAACCCCCCCCCCCCCCCCCCCCCACCCCAATTCAGATTACTTCTCCATCCATCCTGCGCTGATATTTCGGTGAAAGAGCCTACAGATGAGGCATAACTGAATCTAAAGTAAGCCACACCATTGAAAAATGTGAGATTGATATACTGTTGTTGAGACACCTTGGGGCTACCGTGAGGCTTATTTTCAGCCTATGATCTTTCTCATTTTTGGGTTCATAACCTAAAATAAAATAGTAAAACAGATGGACCGGGTGGATTTCCAAAAGCCATCAATCGTGATCCCACTCACAGTTGGGTTACACCTCAATCAACCATAATCAATATGAGAATCAATGTGAGAATAGAAGGTTGGTGGAGATTTATGTCCAGAAGGCGAAAGTTGCTTAACTTAGGTGGAGCCCACCATGATGTTTGTGACAAATCCACTCCATCCATCTGTTTTACCACCTCATTTTATGGCGTGGGCCTAACAGTTCTGCCTATCTAAATATCAAGTGGGCCAAACGAACATGAAAAAGTAGGAATTAAATGCCCACCCTTAAAACATTCATTGAGCCATGTGATGATTTTTACAAATCTAACCCGTACATCTGTTTTTTCCACATCATTTTATAACATGAACACAACAACAAAATCAATACCAAGCTCCAGTTGGCTAGATACCAAGAAAGAGTGAGATAGAAGGGCCACTGTTAAAACATCTTGGCACTACTTTTATCTTTTGATCTGCCTTTACTTTTAGACTCATGCCGTAAAATTATTTGTGAAAGTAGAGGACGAAGTGTATTCCTAACACCATAAAAGTGTGCCCATATACTATCAGGGTTAGGTTTGCACAGCAATCAAGCCTAATAAGTGTTAGGTTTGGCGTACATTAGGTCCATGTGGTGAGAGCTGATCGATCATTGGTTGGCTATGATGATGTTTGTGACAAATCCACTCCATTCATCTGTTTTGATGCATCATTTTAGGGTGTGGGACAAAAAACAAGGTTAATCGAGAGCACAAGTGGGCCTCACGAGCATGAAACATCTGGATTTTAACGCCTCTATTGAAATTTTGTGGGTCCAGAGGACGTTTGTGAGAAATCCACCCTTTGAATCTGTTTTTACATATCGTTTTATGGATTGGTCCCAAAAATAATGAATATGATACTTTTTTGAGTCCATACCTGAAGTGAGTTGGAAAAACAAATGAACGGCATGAATTTCTCATAAACAACAAGGTAGGAGCCACGTATGGTTGAGATTAGGAGGCGTTTCTGTGAATCCACAGGGAGATTGCAGTTACAGTGAAGTGAGGATATTTCAGTGAATATCAAAATACAGTATCTATTAGTACAACCCACTGCCAGTTGTGTTAGCCACCCCTACTAGGGATCAATACTAAGACCTCGGGGTTGAAATGAGGTTTCTTCCACTCAGTCTACCACTTAAGCCATGGATCAGGGTGTATTCGTATGTGTAACTAATAGTATGCAGTTTAATGTCTAACGGTGAAAACTTTGGAATGGTTTTGAGAAATAGTTTAAAAGCGAAGGTTTTTGGTCTATACCCTAAAAGGTCAGCCGCCATATGGAAAAATTCCTTCTTTAAAATTTATTTGAAATATATTTCTATAAATTTATATGTATGTTCTACAACAGGTGTTAAACAACAAAATATTACTCTTTCAATAATGTTATCCTTCTCTTAAGCCCTAAAACTCTTTTTAGATAGTCTTTAGAGTATTATTTTCACATTTTCAATGGAAATATGGTATTAGAAAATGATGCAAACTTCAATTTATTGACTAAAAAAATTACTAATTTCAATAGGATAATTGCAACTTATTACAAAGTAGTCATTGATCTATTTATTTTTCCTTAGATAGGGATTTTTTGTAAACTGTACAAATTTGTCTTAAAGTGGTTGAAAAACATTTCCCGCTGCCCTTTCATCATTTTCTTGCAAAGTGTCATTTCCTCTTTTCATTTTCTAGTACCGTGTCTTTCTTTCCCTACCGCCTTTGCTACGTTTTCTTGTCATGTCATTTTTGAGTTCACTTTTGTTCCATTCTAAAAATTCATTTTTGTGATATTATAGTTCATTTTAAGCCGTTCAAAAGGTATATAAATACATTTTCATTGCCTTTAGGCAAGAGGTTTTGCTTCTTCTTGGAAGAAACTCTTCCACCCTTTTCAAATTCACGCCTAAGGGGATTTTCTCGGCAACAATTAACAAAGTCTCAGTAACTTCAAGGGGACTTTTAAAGAATGAGATGTAACGCTTTAGATTTTTGCAAACTTGGAAATTTGTTGTCCTTGAGCATTATTTTTTATTTCTCGATTTGAGTGATCGTACATGCATATATTTATACGTGTTTGGGATCAAAATGAGTGATTTTGAGTCCACTAAAACTGTCCAACTAAGCGGAAGTGCAAATTTTGCAAAGAGTGGACAACATTCCATGTTGCCACCGTAAAAATAAATTTAAAAAATTGAGTTTTTGGACCGACGTTGATGGTGCTGTTGTGGGAAATCTAAGCTCACAATAGAACGCCGCTTAGGGGGCAAGTCCGAGCCGAGACCCTCTCAACCTGTTTCACGACGCGATCCATCCGAGCAGCCGACTTAATCACGGTCGGACTCCGAATTATGATCCGATCGGATGATCATCTACGTTATAACCGCTCTGCTCTAACCTACGTTCCGAGGTGAACGAAGTTCCGAGCCGAGCATACAGTCCGAACAGAGCGACCGTTTCAAGTCGAACGCACGTTCAGACGCGCATACCCCACTCGCTGAACATGGAAACTGCCATAACCAAACGTTGTCGATAACCTCGCTCGCAGATACGCATAATCCGCCAGATACGCTACGTGATCGATAGATCGCGGGGGGTATCTCCACGATCCGAGAATCCCCCTGATCATGCCGAGAGTATCGGATCCGGACCACTCGACAGTCAAGTATAAATACTACATCACGCCATATCTACAGGTACGCAACAATCGAGCTCTCCTCTACAGTCTATTCAGACCCCGATTCCCTTGTCCTGACTTAGGCATCGGAGGGTCCCCTGACTTAGCCAGGGTTACCTTTGCCTGCTTTCCTGGTGCAGGTTTCAGGGATCATACGTGGTGATCGACGAGGAGGGAGGGCTGACCAGATTTTGACATCAACATTTTTTGGTGCCGTCTGTGGAAAACTACAACTAGAAGTCAGGTTCTCGTTTCCCCTAAGCAATGGCGAGGAAGAAGAAAGCTATAGGAGTGCAGCCACAACCCGACGAGCAGACTCGGTCGTCATCACCGCTTCATGCCGAGTCCGCTCCGGGGCCCTCTCAACGTTCTCGTAATCGGTCGAATAAGTACCGCGCCATGCAGAATGAGATCCAGACCCTGCGTGACGAGATAAACCAGATGAAACAGCAGCGAGAGCCAGAACAATGCCCGGCTCAAGAACAACCTGTTCTCGAGGTGGGGCTATTTGTGGAAACTCGCTTCATGCCGAGGCGTGTGAGGCCCGAAGTTCCCCAACATTCAGGGGTACTGCAGTCGGGTCAAAATCTTCCTGCGGCACGAGGCGAGGCATCCGCACGGAACGAGCCTACTGAAGCTCCGACAACCGTCCACTCAGCCACATCCGCCCTGCCACCCACGGACCTCCGTCATCAGTTAGAACGAAGGAGAGAAGAGAGAATAACGGAGGCTGAATATGCTCCAGAGGTCGTCACTGAAAACAAGGATCCTTGGGAAGCGCGCTTTGCGGAATTGAAGGATAAGTTCCTGATATTGGAAAAAAAGAAAGAACAATCGACAGTTCCGACCACGATCTAGACGATGATGGAAGAGACCGAGCCTCCCTTCAACTCGGCCATCATGGCTGAATTGATGCCACAGAGGTTTCGGATGCCTCCCGTCATCCAGTATTAGGGTCTAGGGACCCATCCGAACACTTGGAGTCCTATCGATCCTGGATGCAAATTCAGACAGCAACGGATGCAATGATGTGTAGGGGATTTTCTATCACCCTCACAGGATCCGCTCGGATCTCGTATCGCCAGCTGAAATCTGGTTCCGTGGGTTCATTCGCGGAACTGAGCCGATTATTCCTTACGCAGTTCATAAGCGGTAAGAGAAGTCGGAAGCCTAACACTCACCTGCTTACCATTAAGCAAACCCCAAAGGAGTCGTTGAAGGATTACATCGCCCGCTTCAATGAGGAAGCATTGCATGTCGAGGACTACGATGATAAGATGGCCCTCGCCACCGTTCTGAGCGGACTGAAAGAAAGAAAGTTTGCCTTCTCCATCGGAAAGAATCCACCAAAGACGCTAGCGGACTTCATGGCAAAAGCTCAGAAGTACACTAACGCAGAGGAGTTCACCAACGCCCGAAAGGGCACGCACGCATCTGACTCGACGAACAAGGGGAAGAGACCCCGGAACGAAGACTCCCTGCCGACTAGCAACAGGACAGATGACTGCGCTTCTCGCGATCGTCGTCCAAGCCGTAGGCCGGAAGGAAAGTTCCGTTCCTACACTCCACTCAATACGTCCGCCGAGCAGATCCTGCTAGACATCTGAGGAGACAGACTGCTCAATTGGCCAGTCTGTATGAGAGCTAATCCCGAGCATCGGGACAAACGAAAATACTGCCGTTTCCACCGGGACCACGGTCATAACACGGACGATTGCGTGGATCTGAAGGACGAGATTGAGTCCCTCATCCGCAAGGGACATCTACGTCGTTATGCCAAAAAGGAGAAATTTGCTCTAAGAGAAGAACGGCGGCAAGAGCAGTCGAACAACCCCCCAGACGAACCGCCGAAATTCGCACCATCTTCGGGGGCTCAGCTGGGGGAGGGGATTCGAACAGGGCTCGAAAAGCCCATTCCTGGAGCTCCGAGTCAGAACACCACATTCACCTGACGGAACGTCCTAGCAAGGAACTTCGTGTCGCTCCGTGCAGCCTGACCTTCACAGAAGATGATGCACGCGGGATTCAGCATCCGCACGACGACGCGCTAGTGGTCACTATGACCATAGCCAATCACAAAATATAGCGTATGTTGGTCGACACTGAGAGTTCAGCTGACGTAATGTATTCCGAGGCGTTTGAGAAGATGAGAATTCCACGGTCCAAGCTTCGACCCATGAAAACTCCCTTGCACTGCTTTGCCAGAGAAAGAGTCATCTCTGAAGGAGCCATCTCCCTCCCAGTGACAGCGGGAGAAGGAAAACATCAAGTCACATTTTTGGTTGACTTTTTAGTTGTCAATGTTCCATCAGTCCACAACGTGATCCTGGGCCGACCCTCCCTTAACGCAATGAGGGCGGTTGTCTCAACTTACCATCTGATGATGAAGTTCCCAGCTGAAGGCGGGATTGGTTATCTCTGGGGCGATCAACGCGAAGCCCGGAGATGTTATGCGATAGTCGTGAGAAAAGGGGCCACTAAACAAACGCTCGTAGTCGACACCTTGGACCCCCGCGGAGTGACGGAGAATTCCCCTGTCGAAAATCTGATAAGAATGCCGCTCGATGAATCAGATCTGAGCAAAACTGTTCAGCTCGGATCATCACTAAATCTTGAGCGAAGGAACGAGTTATTGACCTTCTTGAGACAACACCGGGACGTCTTCGCATGGTCACATGCAGATATGCTGGGGATCTCACCCGATGTGCAAGTCCACAGGCTGAACGTGGACCCAGACCACCGGCCAGTTAAGCAAAAAAGAAGGTCGTTCGATGCTAAACGGTATGAAGCCATTGCCGAGGAGGTCTCCATCCTGCTTGATGCTGGCTTTATAAAAGAGGTATACTACCCTGACTGGATAGCAAATGTCGTGCTCGTCAGGAAGTCAAACGGAAAGTAGCGGGTGTGCATAGATTACTCCGATTTAAATAAGGCGTGTCCCAAAGACAGCTTTTCGCTACCTCGGATCGACCAACTGGTGGACAGTACGGCCGGACACGAGTTATTCTCGTTTCTGGACGCCTACTCTAGGTACAACCAGATCGCCATGCACCCCCCATATAGGCAGAAGACCACCTTTATCATGGATAGGGGACTGTACTGTTACCGGGTCATACCATTTGGCCTGAAAAATGCTGGGGAAATGTATCAGAGACTGGTGAATCAGATGTTCGCCAAACAGATCGGACACTTCATGGAGGTGTATGTGGACGACATGCTGGTGAAGATTATCAAAGCCTCCGACCACCTTGTTGATCTCGAAGAAACATTAAATGTCCTCCGTGAATACCAGATGAAGCTTAACCCCATCAAGTGTGTGTTCGGGGTTGAGTCAGGAAAATTCCTGGGCTTCCAAGTCAGCCAACGGGGTATCGAGGCGAACCCAGATAAGATTAAAGCTCTCCTGGACATGAACTCGCCTCGGACTCTTAAGGAAATACAGTGTCTAACGGAAAGAGTCGCGGCCCTCGGACGTTTCATATCTAGGGATACAGACAAATGCCTTCCTTTCTTCCAGCAGTTGAAGAGCCACAAGAGGGCAGAATGGACGCCGGAGTGCGAGCAAGCCTTCCAACAGTTGAAACAGTACTTGGGATCGCCGCCTCTCTTGTCCAAGTCGGTAGAAGGAGAGCCCTTGTTCCTCTACTTCGCTGTTTCGACCTCAGCCGTCAGTTCGGATCTGTTCCGAGAAGTCAGAACCAAGCAGTATCCCGTTTACTACATAAGCAAAGCCATGGTACTAGCAGAAACAAGGTACCAGTCCTTAGAGAAATTGGCGCTCAGCCTTGTGGTCTCGGCCAGAAGACTACGGCCATACTTTCAGGCCCACTCTATAATCGTGCTATCAGACTCCCCTCTGAGGAAGATCCTCCAGAGACCCAAAGTGTCAGACCGAATGACCAAATGAGCTGTAGAGCTCAGAGAGTTTGACATTCAGTTCCGGCCCAGGACGACACTCAAGGGACAAGCTGTAGCCGACTTCATCGCCGAGTTCACAACTCCGGACGAAGAGCAAGCCAGGAAGGAAGTCGAGATGACACCGCCCGTCCCGCTGAGCAATCAAGATCCCGCATCAAATCTGGGGTGGGTCCTTTATGTTGATGGATCCTCCAACGTTAAAGGAGCAGGAGCTGGTGTCGTCCTGGTGGCGCCTGATTCAACGACAATCCAATACGCCATCAGGCTCGGGTTCAAAGCTTCAAACAATGAGGCCGAGTACGAAGTGCTGCTGGCTGGACTCAGGCTGGCGGCGAGCCTAGGTGTTTAGACTCTGCAAGTTCGCAGCGACTCACAGTTGGTGGTGAATCATATCTCCTCAGAATACGAAGCTAAAGAAGTTAGAATGATCGCCTATCTTGAAGAGACGAGGAAATTGATTGAGAAATTCTGGAGTTGCAATGTCCGGCAAGTCTCCAGAGCCGAGAACTCATGGGCCGACGCTTTAGCAAGGCTCGCCTCTGCCTCCGAGTGTAAGATCCCACACTTTGTTCTGGTCGAGTTCGTTGAGGACCCAAGCATCGGCCAGTCAGAGGAGGTCAGCCCCGTCCAGTCCATCCCCAGTTGGATGGACCCCATTTTCAATTATCTATCAACCGGCGAAACCCCCTCAGATAAGCTTGAGGCAAGATGACTTAGGGTCCGAGCGTCCTGGTATGCCATATTGGACAGAGTGCTGTACAAGAAGGGGCATTCTCAGCCTTACCTTAGATGTCTCCGACCGGATGAGGCCGATTACGTGATTCGGGAGATTCACGATGGAATCTTCTGAAATCACTCTGGCAGCCGTGCCTTAGCCATGAAGATACTTCGTTAAGGGTATTTCTGGCCAACCCTCAAGCAAGACTCCAAGGATTTCGTTCAGAAGTATGACAAGTGCCAACGTTTTGCTGCTGTGCCGAGGCAACCGGCAGAAGAAATGACCCCCATGAGTGGGCCATGGCCATTCGCTCAGTGGGGGATTGACATCATCGGTCCCTTGCCCACTGGGAAGGGACAAGTCAAGTTTGCTATAGTCGCGGTCGACTATTTCACCAAGTGGTCCAAGGTTGAGTTAGTTGCAAAGATCACCGAGCAGAAAGTGATCGACTTTGTGTGGAAAAATATCACCTGCCGGTTCGGGATTTCGAGGACCATCGTTTCTGATAACGGCCGCCAATTTGATAACGACAAGTTTCGTAGCATGTGTCGAGGGCTCGGCATTGTGAACGCTTACTCATCGCCTCGACACCCGCAGTCTAACGGACAAGTAGAGGTGGTCAACAAGATCATTAAGCATCATCTCAAGAAGAAGCTGAAAAAGGCAAAAGGAAACTGGGCCGAAGAGCTCCCCTTCGTTCTCTGGGCCTACAGGACTACAGCCCAGGTGAAACCCCATTTTCGTTATCTTACGGCTCGGAGGCAATGGTGTCGGTAGAAATCAGACTCCCTACAGCGCGGGTCAGGGGCTTCGAAGAAAGTCATAACTCCGAGCAGATAACAGTTAATCTGGATTTACTCGAGGAACTCAGAGAAGTTTCCAAGATCCGAGCGGCGGCTCGACACCAGCAGGTAGCGCGCTTCTACAACTCCAAAGTTAAAGTTAGGCGCTTCCGACCAAGAGACTTATTCCTCTGACGGGTTTTTCAGAACACGGCCGAGCCAGGGGCAGGAGCGCTCGGACCCAATTGGGAAGGTCTATATTGTGTGGTCAGATCTGCCAAACCGGGCTCATACCACCTGGAAGACCTCAAAGATCGTCATCTCCCTCATCCCTGGAACGCCGAGCACCTGAAGATCTACTACCCGTAAGGAAATAACCCTTAAGGTTCATGATACAATGTATGCCTCCGAGCAGTTGGCCTTTTAAGCTCTTAATAAAAGACCGATTCTACCTTTGAATGCTTGTTCGATTGCCCTATCCGCATAAGTACATGAAACCCTTAAGGATTCGAAACCCAACCTTACGAGAGATCGACAAGGCATCCCTCAGGGGAAGAAGCCTAATAAATGGTCCAATCCTTTAAGGATCGGAACTTAACCTCACGAAAGATCGACAAGGCATCCCTTCATGAGAAAAGAGCCTAATAACGATCCGACCACCCAATTAAGTGTTCAACTCTGCGTACAACAAAACAGAGACGACGAGCCAAGTATCCTATGGGGTCGGACCCAACTAAGGCTTGGGCCAAGGAAGCTCGAACAACCGACTCTAAAAACCAACTAAACGATAGCGGACTAAGCTCATCAACTCAACATCTCAAGCGAATCAACAATGTGACAAGAATATTTTTCATTAAAATCCCCTCGGAGGGGCAAAAGTACATAGGTACATCAAAAAAGAAAGATAAGTCTTCAGGCAGGAGGAGCTTGGGCATCAAGAACCTGGGCGTCGGGAGCTGGTTCCGAGCGGACGATGTCAACCGAGGTATCTTCGGAGTCATCGGGCAAGAGGGAATCGAGATCTAGGTCCGGGTATAAACCCAGAATCGCCTCGAGACATGCGTCGAAGCTGCGATTGTAAAACGTTGCGGCCTCAACATCCCTCTCTTTAGAAGTCTTGAAGCTCTCGACTGCAGCAGCAACCGCTGCGGCCAAAGAGGCCTCGTCCTTCACCCTCTGGGCCTCCACGGCTTGGTTCACGGCTCGTGTCCGCTCCTCAGTTGCCTTGGCCTTGACATTATTCAAAGCTTCCCCAAGTCGAACCGTCCCACGGCCAAGGAGTCCGCATGGGCCCTAGTACAGATCAGCTCAGCAGTCGCTGCGTCACTGCTCTTCTTAAAATCATTTGCCTTTTCCTGCAGATGTAGCTCCCTGGCCTCCAAGTCCACAATGACTCCCTGTAGTCGCCTGACCCTAGCTTTCTCGCCTGTAATCTGTTAACGGAGGCCAGTCTCCTCTAACCTTAAAGCTGCCATCTCGGCCTGGAGAGCCTCCAACTCCGCCTCCTTCCCCTTGTACTCTCGCACTCTCTGCCGAATGGAGAGCAGTACCGGGACGGCCTGAACAGAAAATGAAGATCAAAATCTACAAAACATATACAACGAAATGTGTATAACAACATCAAAGAAAGGAGGTCTTCTCGGAGACTTACCATGTAACATACGGAGGCGAAGTCGTTTAGGAAGCCTCCCTCCGATCGCTCAAGGGTCTGGGCGATGTCTTCCTCCTTGGCATGCTTGGCAACCCACGAGGTCAGACACGCCATGTGATAGCCGGGTTTGAACCTCCCCCCGCTCGTGCCCGCTTGGGCCGAGGCCTCAGCCCCCTTGACCCCTACCCGACTGCCGGCCGAGTTTTGACCCTCAGCGCGACCCTCCCCCTTAACCTTGAGAGGGGAGGGTGGGGGGGGGGGGGGGGGGGGGGGGGGGGAGAAAGCACATTCTCAGCTACCCTGTTGGCTCCCTCTCTCTCAGAGGATGAGGGAATGACGATAGGGGGCTCGGGGGCTGCGGCGGGAACGGTGGCTGCGGAGGGAGGAATAGGGAAGGCAGGGTCGCAAGCAACAGTTCTCGGTACGGTTGTGGAATTAGCCTCTGTCACTCAGACGACCCCCGGAGGAGGACGTACCACTGGGCGCAAGACTGCCGGAGGAACCGTGATAGAGCTGTGGCGCGCCGGAGTCGGTGGCTCGGAGGACGAGCCAAAAGGCTTCAAAGTCGGGGCTGATGGAGTTGGGGTAGCAGAAGATTTTTTCACACGAGGGGGAACCGACTTCGTCCGAGTGATCTTCACTCGGGGGGCTTCTTTGAGTAGCTCCGCTGCGCTCGGAGCTGCCTTCCTCTTCCGTGCCCCGGATGCCTCAGCCATGCCTGCGAAAGAAAATCGTCAGTTACTAAGTGAAGGAAAGATTATTGAAGAGGTCAGGACAGCTTACTCAGAGAGGTGGACAGAGGTTGGGATTTGCAGAGCCCGTACCGGTGAAGGTTGGCCGTAGTTATCAGATCGGCCCATGAGCGAAGCGACTCCGACCGCGCTCTTGCCTTTGCGACCTGATTCTTCTAGTCCGAGTCTAGGAGCAGCAACCTCTTTGCAAAAAATGCAAAGGAAAAAAGTCTTATTACAACTAAACGAGGAAAAACTAAAGTAGTAGACCGGATGCAAAATAAAGTCTGACCTGGTTTCGCAAAATGAGTCAGAACCCGAACCGTTGAAGTTCTAAGCTCAGCCGCGGGTGCCTCCCATTCACCTGCCTCCTAGAACCACTTGTTCTTCCAGTCCTTGTTAGAGGACGGCAGGTGCATCACCAACCCCGACCCCTTGCTCCCCCGAGTCGCGAAATAATACCATGGATCATTGCCGTCATGCTTGGCCTTGTAAAGACTCATTAGCTCCTCTAGAGTCAGCTCAGAGTTTTCTGCTTGCTTCCAGATGATGTAGGCGGAGATCATTACTCTCTAGGCATTTGGGGCGAACTGTCTGGGTGCCAACCCAAGGTAGGCCGCAACCTTCCTGACGAAGGGGTGTAGGGGGAGCTGAACCCCGCACTGCACCGCGCAAAGGAAGATGGCTACTTCTCCCTTGGCCGGAGCGCCGGCCCCGTCCAAAGGCCCAGGGGCCCTTATCTGAACGGAGTCAAGGATTTGGAACTCCGAATGGATCCATTCCATCTAAGACTCCGACATGATAGAGTCTCCGGGGACTACCTCCGCGCCGTGCAGATTCGCGGGCATTTCAGTGGTGGTAATGGTCTCGACTCGGCGGGCTCGGGTGGTTGTCTTTTTACCGAGTTGCTTGGTCTTAGAACCTAATATTTTTTGCCTCTGAGGTGGGGGGTATGGGAGAGTGGGTTCGAAAGGGCCCTCGGAAGACCCACTCTCACTTTCAGTATTCCCCGGCTCGGAGTCATTAGCATATTCACGGACCATCTCGAGGTCGGAAGACATTGCAGAGAAGTGAGGGTCGACGAAACTCACCGGGGGTTTGCCGGGAATCGCCTTTAGCCGGAATACTTCGAATTCGGCCGGAATCGCCTCTTGTCGGAAATCGCCTCCTCCGGTGTGCTCTTACGAATCAGAACGTAAAATGGCAAAGAGAAGCCCGAGACGCCTTATATAGGCAGTGAAGGGATTCGGCATTACTGACGAGCCATAATGACAGCATCCGAATCGGCATGACCCGATCTCCGAGTACAAACCGATTGTACAGCTCTGACATCGGGCTGTGTGCCTCGATAGGTGAAGCGACGCCCCGGCACTTGGAGCCGTTAGGCGCACGCCTCCTCCAACCTACATGGCGACTTCTCATAGGCCGAGGGAAGGTTCGGGATTGTAACCGTCGCCAGGTGTTGGCCAAGGCGACTGGCGCGCGCGTGGTTCGAGTTCCGTCATCATTGCGACGATGGTAGGAGATTTTCTACCTATTACTCACCGAACTGACAAGCAAACTCGAAGAGTAGGGGGCTTTTGTTGTGGGAAATCTGAGCTCACAATAGAACGCCGCTTAGGGGGCAAGTTCGAGCCGAGACCCTCCCGACCTGTTTCAAGACGCGATCCATCCGAGCAGCCGACTTAGTTACGGTCGGACTCCGGATTATGATCCGATCGGATGATCGTCTACGTTATAACCGCTCTACTCTAACCTACATTCCGAGGCGAACGAAGTTTCGAGCCGAGCATACAGTCCGAACAGAGCGACCATTCCAAGCCGAATGCATGTTCAGACGTGCATACCCCACTTGCTGAACGTGGAAACTGCCATAACCAAACGTGGCCGATAACCTCGCTCGCAGATATGCATAATCCGCCAGATGCGTTACGTGATCGATAGATCGCGGGGGGTATCTCCACGATCCGGAAATTCCCCTGATCATGCCGAGATTATCGGATCCGGACCACTCGACAGTCAAGTATAAATACTACATCACGCCATATCTACAGGTACGCAACAATCGAGCTCTCCTCTACACTCTATTCATACCCCGATTCCCTTGTCCTGACTTAGACATTGGAGGGTCCCCTGACTTAGCCAGGATCACCTTTGCCTGCTTTCCTAGTGCAGGTTCCAAGGATCATACGTGGTGATCGATGAGGAGGGAGGGCTGACCAGATTTTGGCATCAACAGGTGCCACTGTCAAAATTTGGACATTCACCAATAGTATATGTTTAACATTTGACAACGATGTTTAGCAGCAGACAATTTCAATGTGCTAACTTAAAAAATTCATATATATATATATATATATATATAACTCCAATTGATGTGATTTAAAAGATATATTGAAGTCTGATGAGTTTAGTTTTATAGAAAACTAATTTTTTTTTTTTTTAAAAGATTTAAAGAAATTGATTTTAAGACATTTTAGAAACTATGCAGAAAATCATTAGTTTCAGATAGCTAGTACTTTTGAAATTTAAAATTTCTTTTTCTTATGGATTGAAATGAAATAAAATTTGACGGGGATAAAGTAAACTTGATGAATTACCCTAAAGATTATAAAAATAATTTAATAACTAAAAGTACCAAAAATATTATAAATAATAAACCTATTGAAACTAAAAATTCCTGCAATTGTATGTTGTTAATGGATTGGACGTATCTTTTTTATCTTAGAATTTTTGTATTCAGTGTCTTCTTAATAATTTCTTATAATCATGCTACTAATCATCATATATGATTAAATTAAATTTTTTTATTTTTAGTATATTTTACTAATTCGGTTATTTCTAGTGTAGTTGAATTAAAGCTATTAATTAAGGTGATTAGAGTCAAATCACCACTTTTACTAATTATGAAAAGGCCATGCTATGAACTTAGCTAATCCAAACCATAATTGTCGCATGCAAAAAATCTCATGATACGATTCATTTAAAAAATATCATGATTAACCAGAGTAGTTCTAAGCCACTTGTTAGTGAGCCGAATTCAAAATAACATAAAGAACAAACGAGCTTGACATCCATAAAACTCTGTTTGTTCGAGCCAGATGCACGTTTGACCTTGTTGCCTACTTCTAAAAGATGGGCACAGCACGTGTGATAGACGGATAGCATTAGATTGGGCCCACCGTGAACATACCCTGTCCCGAAAATCAGGACAGTCCAATCAGCAGGTGGACCACATTTAGTGGGGGAACATGGGCTAGACTAGGCTGAAACATGTACAAATCTAACTCATGAATTCAGGACCTCACTCAAGTCCGGACCCACCCCGGTTTGTGAACGGATGCGGATAGCAGGCAATCAGCTGCATGAAATTCCAACGGTCTAAAGATTTGTGGGGAAAAATCCACTCCGTCCACCTATCTTGCCACCTCATTTTAGGACATGAAACAAAAAATGAGGCAGCTCCAAAACTCAAGTGGACCTCATGACAGGAAACAATGGGGATTGAATGCCACTGTTGAAACATTCGTGGGGCCACGGAAGTTTTGGATGAGGCAAATATTTTATGCTTTCAATTTATCCAAGTAGGAATGACCTTGAACGGTTTGGATGGGATAAACATCAGTGGATCCAAAAAGGTTTCAACAGCAAGCATTTCCCTCCCCACATGTTCCTCTCGTGTGGTCCATTTGAGTTTTGGATATGCCTCATTTTTGGCATCAAATTCTAAAATGAGATGAAAAAACAGATGGACGGAGTGGATATCTCACAAAGTTCACAATGGACCCCACCTAGGGGTCCCCTGCGAGCTAAGAAGAGAAGTCCAGCCCGGTTTCCACATGAGCCACTTGCACAAGACAAACATATGGCTGGGAAAATAATCTGACCAGAAGTCAAATGTGGCCCACCTGATGAGTAGACCAACCTAATTTTTGGGGGACCACGTGGTTATAGTATGCCTAACCTGATGAATGGGTGGATGATCACAAGTAGGACTCTTTGATGATTTGAAATGGAGTAGCTATCAAAAATAGAACTTAAAAAAACCTCTATTGATGGCTAGGATCATCTGACTTGCATGATTTTGACAAGCAGGCTAGCCATTTTTGGGTACAGTAGATGAACGTTCTGGATCTAGTACATGTTTTGCAGGTGTAGTTAACGAACTTAGATATTAGCATTCAGCGTAGGAAAATCTTTTCAATCACTTGGAAACCAACCAAAGTGATCCACTGAAGTTTAAATAAGTGGGGGACAGGCTCGTGTGCACGAGGAATGGCACACGTGTCAAAGATCTGGATCATTCATCAGTTGGTAGGCACCTTGAGCATGCTACTAAAAATCAGAGCAGCACTTTGTTGCTCGTTGTTTGTAACAGTCTGGTCACGTGGTAAATGCAAGCGTGCCAGAATTAAATCTGACACAAGCACCAAGATAGGCAGATACTATATAACTGAAATCAGCCACTTATTCAGCCACCCGCTAAGTATGTAAAATAAGATCAGGTAATATTCAAAGGGTAGTGTTCGTTCTTGATGATAGGTTTCAGCCACTCGCTCGGTATGTAAAATATGATTATGAGATATTTAGAGGGTAAGGTTTATCCTTTGATGATGGGTTACATCTTTACCTTCTATATGAAAAAACTTTTCGATACAGATAAAATATGAATGAGAAGGAAATTCTTATAATCGGTCAGGAGAGATAGTTGCAAAGCACCTCCTGATGAAGAGTTGGATCCAACTATGAGCTTGGACTCAAATTACTGTTACAACTACCAATTACTTGATTACTGTTATAGATTATATTATGGAAATGTAAACAGTGATGGGGTTTTTCTCCTCAGTTTAGATGAAAGACGGTGCAGTGGTTGAAATTTCGGAGGTTTTCATCGTACTACTTGACCGGTCGTAGGTGGTCTTCGACTGGTCGTGGGAGGCGCTCGACCGGTCGTGAGTTTGAGCCCTGGCATGATTCAAAGTCTAACGAGTTGTTGCTAATTTTCTCCGCGGTCTACGACCAGTCCTGGGTGAGCTGTGACCAATCGTAGGTGGTATACGACCAGTCGTAGGTGAGCTACGACCAGTCGTAAGCGGCTAGGACCAGTCCTGAAATTTCCAGGACCAGTCCTAGGTTACGCAGTTTTTGCGAAAAATTACGGATTTGAGTCCTTTCGCAACAGGGATGCGGAAAGGAGTTTCCTAAAACTATAAAAAGGGGTTCTTAGGGTTTTCTAGGATTTTTCTATATATGAGAAAAACACAAGAGGATTTCTTAAAGGCTTTGCAAGGGTTTTGCTAAAGGGCTTAGGGTGTAAGAGAGAGAGAAAAGAGAGAGAGGAAGCTTGTGGAAGGGAGCCGTTGTCTCAGCGCTTCTACGTCCTCGTGATTGGCGAGATCTCTCAGTTTTCTTTTTTATTCTCTTATTGTTTATCCGCTCCTGCGTGAGTGACGAAGGTTGTAACGTTCTACTTTCATAGTGGATTGTTGATCTGGACGAGGTCCCATGGTTTTTACCTCTTTGAGGGTTTTTCACGTAAAAATCTCTTGTGTGGTGTGTGATTGTGCTTTGATTGTTTTCATTGTATTATTATCCCATAATTCTGGTTTGTTCGGGAGGCTAGATCCTAAGGTTTTGTGCAAGGCCCCCAACAAAGTGGTATCAGAGCGCTAAGTTCATTGAACGGGTATGATCGGTTTGGAATTATGGAAGGTGGCTCAAGGATGATCAGCCTCGATGGTTCTAACTGGACCATATGAAAGGTTAAGATGAAGGACTTGCTTTATTGCAAGGATCTATATTCTCCAATTTTAGGCATATCAGCAAAATTCAAGGATATGTCTGATGATGATTGGAAGAAGTTGGACCGAAAGGCGGTGGGGTTTATTAGACAATGGCTGGATGATTTTATATTCCACCATGTGTCTACGGAAACCTCAGCCGCTAGCCTATGACTGAAACTACAAGGGCTGTATGAGAGGAAAATAACTGGTAATAAAATCTTCCTGATAAGGCGACTTGTGAATCTCAAGTTCAAGGATGGTGGTTCTGTAGCCGAGCACATGAATGAGGTCAGCAATATAGTGAACCAACTCTCCTTTATGAAGATGGTCTTGCATGATGAATTGCAGGCTTTATTATTTCTTAGTTCGTTGCCTGACAGTTGGGAGACATTGGTGGTGTCTCTAAGTAACTCTGCGCCAGACGGAAAGATATCCATGAAACAGGTTACTAGTTGTCTCTTCAATGAAGAGACAAGGAGGAAGTCTCAGGGGTCTACTCAGCAAGAGGCACTTGTGACACAGGAACGGGGGAGAGGAAAGAACATGAAGGGCGGGAAGGTCCGAGATAAATCAAGAGGCAAGTCGAGTAATAGAAAAGATGTTGAATGCTGGAATTATGGTAAGAAGGGCCACTACAAGCATGAATGTCGTAAAAATAAGAACGACAAGAAAGGAAAAGGAAATGAGAAGGAAGATGAATCTGATTCTACTGCGGTCACTTCAGATGGCGACGTTGTTATTATTTTTTCCACAGATCACGATGTATGTCTCACGGCTATGGGTCAGGACACCGACTGGGTAATTGACTCAGGAGCTTCTTTTCATGCGACTCCACGAAGAGATTTCTTCACAAGCTACAAGTCAGGTGACTATGAGACTGTGAAGATGGAAAATTCTGGTATATCGAAGATCGTGGGAGTTGGTGATATTTGTGTGAAGATCGTTGTGGGCTGCACATTTGTTCTCAGGGATGTGAGGCATATCCCAGACCTTCGCCTCAACTTGATGTCGACGGGAAGGTTGGATGATGATGACTATGAAAGCCAGTTTGCTGGTGGGCGCTGGAAGCTCATCAAGGGTTCGTTGATCGCAGCTAGAGGAAAGAAATGTTGCACCTTGTACAAGGCAAGTGTCAGTGTATGCAAGGGTGGGTTGAACGCAATGAAAGATTCAGCTATTGACATGTGGCACAGGCGTCTAGGTCACATGAGTGAAAAAGGGCTTCAGCTACTAGCGAGGAAGCGGCTCCTTCCAGACATGACAGGTATACCTCTCAAAACCTGTCTTGATTGTTTATCAGGAAAATAACATAGAGTTTCATTCATTAAAACTGCTTCTCATGTTAATAAAGTGCATGCATTAGATTTGGTTTATTTTGATGTGTGTGGTCCTATGAGGACAAAAACCTTGGGTGGGGCATTGTATTTTGTTACTTTTATAGATGATGCATCTAGGAGGATTTGGGTTTATGCATTGAAATCCAAGGACGAGGTCTTTGGTGTGATTAAGTTGTTTCATGCTATGGTCGAGAGAGACAAATAGATCATTGAAGTGCATCTGCACTGATAATGGTGGTGAATACATTGACGACTTTCATGAGTACTGCAAGTCCCTGGGTATACGGCATGAACAGACGGTTCTCAAGACCCCCCAGCATAATGGTGTAGCTGAGCGAATGAATCGCACCATTGTTGAGAGAATCAGATGCATGTTATCCCATGCAAAGTTGCCCAAGATGTTCTGGAGAGAAGCAATGTACACAACGGTGTATCTGATAAACAGGTCTCCATCAGCCCCGTTGAATGGAGAAGTACTTAAGAAGGTGTGGACTGGACAAGATCCATCGTACAGTCATCTCAGGGTGTTTGGATGCAGAGCATCCGTTCACGTACCAAAGGACTAGATGTCCAAGCTCGATATGAAGATTAGGCAGTGTGTGTTCTTAGGGTACGGTGATGAAAAGTTCGGTTACAGATTGTGGGATCCGACCGAGAAGAAGCTCGTCAAGAACAGAGATGTGGTTTTCTTTGAAGATCAGTGTATTGAAGACATTGGTAAGCCTGAGAAGAACCAGTCTAGTTCAGGTGATCTAGAGGATATGGATCCAGTTATTCCTCCCGTGGTGCCTGATGACAGGGAGTACAGCCAGGTGCAGAGGACGAGGGGGTTCCTACAGAAGATGGACCGGGGGAGCAGCCCCCACTTGATTCACCTATTGAGCCACAGGTGAGGAGGTCATCTACGGGATAGGCAGTCGTCCAAGAGGTACTCGTCGCATGAGTACATTATGCTAACTGATGGGGGAGAGCCAGAAGACTATTCTGAGGCCCTAGCCGACGAGCATAAGGAGGAGTGGTTGAAAACTATGCAAGAGGAGATGAAATCCTTGCATAAGAACCACACCTATGACATGGTGAAACTGCTTAAGGGTAAGAAAGCTTTAAGCAACAAGTGAGTGTTCAGAATGAAGGTTGAGCAGAAGAATTCACAAACGAGGTTCAAGGCCAGACTTGTAGTAAAAGGGTTTGGTCAGAGAAAAGACATATACTTCGAGGAGATATTCTCACCAGTGGTGAAGATGACATCCATACGGGTGTTGCTTGGGTTGGCGGCTAGCATGGATCTGGAGATAGAGTAGTTGGACGTTAAAACTGCTTTTCTCTATGGTGAACTGGAAAAAGAGATCTACATGCACCAACCAGAGGGGTTCGAAGTCAAGGGCAAGGAACATATGGTGTGTAGGCTGAGGAAGAGCTTGTATGGCCCGAAACAAGCTCTACGGAAATGGTACAAGAAGTTCGATTCGTTCATGTTACAGAATGGGTATGACAGAATGGAGTCGGACCACTGTGTGTTCACGCGCAAGTTCTCAGATGGTGATTTCTTAGTTCTGCTCTTATACGTTGATGACATGCTCACTATGGGAAAAGACATCAAAAAGATCGATAGGATGAAACAGGAATTGGGCAAGTCTTTTGCGATGAAAGACTTGTGCCCGGCTAAACAGATCCTAGGAATGGAGATAACCCGTGACAGAAGTAGTAGGAAGCTTTGGCTGTCACAAGAGCGGTATATTGAGAAAGTCCTAGAGCGGTTCAATATGAATGCAACGAAACCGGTCAGTACTCCACTGGATGGTCACTTCCGATTGAGCGACAGACAGTGTCCCAAGATGAAGAAAGAGGTGGAAGAGATGCAGAAGATACCCTACACGTCAGCTGTAGGAAGTTGATGTATGTTATGGTGTGTACACGCCTAGACATAGCATATGCAGTTGGTGTTGTCAGCCGGTATCTTGTCAATCCTGACAAAGAACATTAGACAGTGGTGAAATGGATACTGCGGTATCTAAGAGACTCATCCAGGTTGAGCCTATACTATGATGACGGTAAACCTGTGCTAGAGGGCTACACAAATGCAGATATGGCAGGCGACATAGACTCCAGGAAGTCTACATCGGGATTCATGTTTACGTTTACAGGAGGAGCGATTTCTTAGCAGAGCAAGCTACAGAAGGTCGTAGCATTGTCGACGACAGAGGTCGAGTACATTGCAGTCACAGAGGCATGTAAAGAGATGCTTTGGATGAAGAGGTTCCTACAGGAACTTAGCCTGAAGCAGGAGGAGCACGTTGTCTATTGCGATAGTTAGAGTGCTATACACTTGAGCAATAATCTAAGTCAGCATTCCAAGTCGAAGCATATAGAGATTCGGTATCACTGGATCAGGGATACTTTGGAACAGAAGGTGTTACGGCTTGAGAAAGTCCACACGAACGATAATGGGTCTGACATGATGACCAAGGCTTTGCTCAAGGGCAAGTTTGAGGTTTGTAGAAACCTGATTGGCTTGAAGAAGGTGAATTCCTCCTGAGTCGGAAAGGGAGAGATTTGATGGAGTTTTTCTCCTCAATTCAGAGGAAAGACGGTGCAGTGGTTGAAATTTTGGAGGTTTTCATCGCACTGCTCGATCGGTCGTAAGTGGTCTTCGACTGGTCGTGGGAGGCGCTCGACCGGTCGTAGGAGGCGCTCGACCAGTCATGGTTTTGAGCCCTGACATGACTCAAAGTCCAGCGAGTTGTTACTAATTTTCTTCGCGGTCTACGACCAATCCTCGGTAAGCTACGACCAGTCGTAGGCGAGCTACGACCAGTCGTAGGCGGCTATGACTAGTCCTGAAATTTTCAGGACCAGTCATAGGTTACGCAGTTTTTGCAAAAAATTACGGATTTGAGTCCTTTCGCAATAGGGATGCGGAAAGGAGTTTCCTAAAACTATAAAAAGGGGTTCCTAGGGTTTCCTAGGATTTTTCTATGTATGAGAAAAATACAAGAGGGTTTCTTAAAGACTTTGCAAGAGTTTTGCTAAAGGGCTTAGGGTGTAAGAGAGAGAGAGAGAAAAGAGAGAGAGGAAGCTTGTGGAAGGGAGCCGTCGTCTCAGCGCTTCTACGTCCTCGTGATCGGTGAGATCTCTCAGTTTTTTTTTTTTATTCTCTTATTGTTTATCCGATCCTGCGTGAGTGACAAAGGTGGTAACGTTCTGCTTTCATAGTGGATTGTTGATCTGGACGAGGTCCCGTGGTTTTTACCTCTTTGAGGGTTTTCCACGTAAAAATCTCTTGTGTGGTGTGTGATTGTGGTTTGATTGTTTTCATTGCATTATTATCCCATAATTCTAGTTTGTTCGGGAGGCTAGATCCTAAGGTTTTGTGCAAGGCCCCCAACAAACAACAAGTAGAAAGTGAAGGATTACACTACAAAATGTAATTGCTACAGATTACATTATGGAAATGTAAATAGCAAGTAGAAAATAAAGGATTACACTACAAAATGTAATTGACTTTGCATGAAAAGTAAAATGATTTACACTACAGAATGTAATTTACTGGTAATTGAAAGGTAATGTTTGGGTTTGAATGGTTTAGTGTGAAACTCTTGCACAATAGGGCTAAATCCGACGGTTTTTATCCGTTAGAATGACCGTCAGGAATGCCAGCATCTGCGTTGCTCGCTGATGGGTTAAAGGTGACAGCTTTAACCATCGGAAATTCCGGACATTGCCTGGCGTTTAAAAACAAAACAAAAAATATATATTGGACATATTTCAAAAATCTGATATACCATATATGGAACACTGCCCATCAGATATAAATATAAAAAAACATTGTCACTATACCATAAATGGACCACTCCAAAAAGTCGTGCAAAATGTACGAAGTTCTCAATTTGAGTTGAGAAATGGCCACAGCATTTTTTGTGCCACGTCCTGATCAAACGGTGAGGAATGTCTAGTTTGCCTGATTTCGGGTCATAGCCCATCGGATGACTGGTCCCAATCATGTATGTCTTCTACCATGAGTTCCGTAGAAAATCACGCACAACTACAATTCCACGTGTAACATATCACTAGAAAGCATTAATTCTTGATTCTCTTTAATGATACTTTGATGGATTTTAATTACTTCATCATATTAATCTCAACTTCCTGTCAAACCTCAAACTCACAAGAATGAAAGAAAAACTTGGTTTTAGACGTGTTGAAGGTTTCTTACCTTAAAAATTCACTTTTCATTTTCTTCAAAATATCATTTGGCTAGCCTTTCATATTTAGGCAAACCTACAAAGTGTAGATATTCCAATTTTAACTAGAACATTACTTGGAAGTAATGGTGACAAAATGAAATCTGCATGAGATTTTTTTTATTATTTTTTTTTTACCGGATGTACAACTCGCATCCGAGTCGATGACTTGGGTATACCTGTACTCATTCCTTAATCATCTATCTGTACCACCTGCATGTACCACACCAATGTGAGTGAACCGATTACAAATTAATAATCTGTCAGATTTCTGAAGGAGATTCTTGCTTCGATTTCTGATCCTCATGTTTCTCGAATCGTCAGCCATATGCTATTCCACCTAGACAATCTTTATCTAAATTAATTTTTCACTGTTTTATCATGTAGCTATTGAGATATATGATTATCTACTACTATTTGTGTCAATAAAGAATTTATAACCTTAACAACTTCATTCGAACTAACTCAGAAATGTTACTGTCAAGCATGTTTTGTTGTGGGAGTCCAAACGTTGATAAATCCGTATGTATATATACATGCATAGTATACATTTAGTACATATCTGTGAAATATATATTACTTTTAGTTGTCTGCATTTCATTGATCCTAACAGTACTTGCAAGATAAGCATGGGAAACGAATATCTATTTACTTATGTTCAGGCTTGTTGCTTTTGGCCATGATCATGCTTTGATTTTTGAGGGGAGTCAAGAGGGAATTTAAGTTGGGTGTGCAATGCAATGGAAGTTCTTCCATTTCTTGTTGAGTAGTAGTTGGATCTCAAGTGTTTTACTTAAACCGGTAGTTATAGAATGCGAGGAAAGGTAAAAGAGATGCTTGGTGTAAATGCCTACATGATGGACGTATATCCAAAAGAGATGTTATCAAGTGTCAGTCACATGGTTTTGAGGAGAAAAACTCTGATGAGTACTGAAGTCACAAAATTCATGTAAAATGACTTTCAAGGCCTCCATCTAAAGTGTCTGAGATAAATGTTTTCTTGACCAAACTTCGATCTCATGGATCAATGATTTCAGACCTGACCTTCCTTCTTCTTTTTTTCCTACTAAACCATGTCTTTCATTTCCAGTTATAATTGGGGTTTCCTGCTTGTATTAATTAGATCCAATACCAGTTTTCAAGTTAGTTTAGCAATTCCCTTTTATGACATTGACTCTCTTTGGGATTGTTATTTGCTCAACAAGTCATATAACTTTTGCCAAGCAATCATGAGAATTCATGTTTCAGTATGATTTACGGTACACAGTTCACAAAGCCAACCCAAAACAACTAGGACGGGGATATGATGGAGAGAACAACAATGATGATATTCAGCCCATTTTTTAGTTTCCATCTTGGTTATTTGTGTTCTCTTGATATCTTGGGTATTCTACGAGCACCAATACACTATGATGAGCCATGTAATTGCCATTAAGGGACCATAACATTCTATATGAGATGACCTAGAATGGATTTATATAGACCAAAGACAACAACCCTTATTCTTGTAGGAGAGAAAAAAAGAAAAGAAAAGAAAAAACACTACTATAAAAAAAATACTCTTGATCCCAAAAAGTGATCCATTGCCAATTAATTAGAACATACAAAGTTTTCAAGGTAAAACCATTACTAACCTATAACGACTCAAAAAAAAAATTCGTACAGAGACCCAAGTACCACCTCAGGCAGAAATCACTTAGGACCAAATCCTTTAGAAATTAGACGAGAATTAACTTAGTGATAAACACGATTACTCGTGAAATTAGCATTAATCACTTTTAATCTGATCTGCAAGACCCGAAACATGTAGAATCATGAATGCTACGTTATCTTGAAATCTAGGAGTAAACTCTAAACCCGGTTGCTTTAGGGAGCCCGTTGAAACTCCATAACAGACCTAGACCGCACGTCGAAATTCTGATAGCGATGAACTTAGACAATTATGACTGCCTAGTTGGACTTGACTACCACCTCGAAAATCAATTCCAAATGAGGTCCTGAGACTATTTTCTTGAGTTCGGAGTAAAGAGTGTGAGAACGTGAATGTTTTTAGGAAATTAAATATGAATTTAAGTAATCTGAGTCGTGTCCCTTGCAGACTGATTATAAGCATTCTGACCGTTGGAATTTGACCCAAAGTTACCCTCGGATTAGGGGAAATGTCTCACACATGCCTATGTACTTGTGGCCCTGATCGAGTTTCGGTGACCACTGAATTGAAACTGGTCCGCCACAGTCGATCTGGAAACCCGATCGGACTGAAAACTTAACTTGATCAAGATCCAATATTAGTGAGCTTAAGTCCGACCGCATTCAGTAAAGGGACCTCTAGAAATGCTCTGTTGGATCAAAATAAACCTCCTTTGGCTATAAACTAAGTATACCTTGGCCCTAGGGCTATTTTCATCAGTTTTGTGCCTATATAAGAGCCTTAAACCCTCTCTCATTTGCTCCATACGAATTTGAGGAAAATCCTAAGAGAGAGAAGAGAGTAAAGAGAGAGAAGAGAGTAAAGAGAGAGAAAGTGAGAGAGAAGTGGGAGCTACTCCTGGGATTCAATCCCCATTACTCCTTGTGCTTGAACATCCCTACCGTATCGTTATTCAGGCACTTTCAATTCCACTATTGGGTAAGAAACCTAACCCTAATCCGTTCTAGGGTTTCAGATAGTTGGAGTTATGAATTAGCTAACCTAGTTCATGCTATAGGTTGCGTATTCTATTGGTGACAAAGACTGTGTCTAAAACAAATTCGTTACGCATTTATCGGCGTAAGGTACAGACTATATATGTTTAGGTTATGATTTTCATGGCTTTTAATGTCGGACAATGATTTATTACTGACGTGGGTGCTATTACACATGTCAAATGCGTTGTTTGTTTCGCTTTACGTATACATATAAGCGATGTTGTATTTAGGGTACTTCATACATTTGTTATAATGTTTTTCTGTGTTTGGAATTCGGATTGGTGCTTGACATGATTAATTGTCATGTATACCTGTTACTTGTAGGTGTAATAACTCCTTGGTAAAAGGGATTGCCTAATACGTAGTATGATCGACATGCGTCATCTATGTTGTAAAGCGTAGCCCAGGTGTTTGTAGAAATGTTGTATGAGTGTGTACATGTAAATTTGTACCGATCAAGGGTGTTGAGAAGAGATTCTCAACTGCCTTAGTGATGTGTATGATTTCCTCCATGTATGGTAAATGATAATATTTGACTTCTTTGTGAACTGTATATGTATAATTTCTTGTTTAAGTTGTATTCCTTCATATGCTCAAATGTTTGTAGAACTTGAATTGTTTATTCCTCACTACTTCATTATCTCCTATGACTATGAGTTACAAATGAATGTGAATGGGGCTATCATTTAGTCCAGACAATCGGTAACAGACTTGATCTAGTGGCTGAGGTTACTTATGCCACACCGGATGTGTCGATGAATCCGAGTCGTACTATGATTGTCAACAGTGGTTAGGCCACACGGAGTGCTTACGCATTTCATGTCAGCTAACTCGACGTGCACTCGTGCTAGTCGAGCTCGTCAAATAACTCGATTGGTCCGTTCCGTGTTCACCATGTATGGACACTATTGCTTGAACCTAGGATACCGAACTCACTAGTGCAAACCCTGTTAACCTTAATACCTCGATCCGCTAAGACTCATGAGCCGAACATGGTGGTATGGGACACTGTGGTCGAGTTGTCGACCTACACTGGGGCGACAAGCCTCCCCGTAGTGACCAGTGAGCAAACTAAACTCGTGAGCCGAATACGGTGGTATGAGATACTGTATTCGTGCTGTCGGCCTACACTGATAAAGTGACGAGCCCTTTGTAGTGACCTCGAGCGTACTCTAAGTCTACGAAAGGCGACGAGCCTTTTTATAGCGACTAGGGTATAAACTAGGCCTACACTAATAAGGTGACAAATCCTTTGTAGTGACTTAGAACCACAACATCATATGGGATTTACTAGGACTGATGACCCTAAAATGGATCATTGTTTGGGTATTGATTTGAGGAAGGTATCTTAGTTTCCCAATCCCGCTGTATGAAAAGGACTAATAAGAACTTGGTAATCACGTGCATGCATCGCATTGCGCGTGTGTTAGGCGTTGCAGGTCAAGCACTGAGGAATGGGTGCATGTTGCGATCATAAGATAAAGTCGCTCAGAGAGAGTAGGCGAGGGCATGTGCATCAGTTATATATCATTCTTGCATTAACCACAGTACTTAGGAATGTCTGAGTGTATTGCTTTATCATTGCTGCTTAATTGAAATGATAACATGTTAACCTTTGCTGTATAGTTCCACTGAGTTGATCAGTCACTCCCACATTTTGGGACGATGTTTGCAACACCAACCAAACTCTGTGTTAGCTGCAGGCGATGGCGATGCCTTCGAGGCGGAGCTAGACTTTGAGGATGACGAGGAGGCCTTCTCCTACATGCAGTTTTCGGGCGGGTTTATATAGACCCTTCGGATTGACAGGGATTTCTGGGATATGGACTAGATGCCTTTACATTTGCCACTTTATATATTTTTGAGACACTCATGTATACTTTTTTTTTAATCTCTTTTTGAGACATATTCTTGTACATGTATAACCTGGTAACATTATCACATTTTGGAGACTTGTAGTATATATTTTATATCTCTACCTCACAGTCTTCTGCTTGCATTGATCAACTGTCTCTGGAGTGTGATGTATTGTTTTAGCCTAATCTCATTCATGTTTTATGCCCTAATACAGACAACATACAATCATCATTACATATGTTGCATAAGTGATGTGTTGGAACTCGGGAGTTGGATTTCTACTCGACCCCCGATTTTCAGGACGTTATGCCCTCTTTAAGTTCTCTTATCGTCCGTAAAGCTCTCAATCCTAGTTCTTTTGGCCTATCTATGTCCTGCTTGTCAAAGAAATCTTAAATTGCTGCAATAAAAATTGAAAAAAATGAAAACCAAACAAGGAAAGCAGAATAGTAATAAGATGAAAAAGACAAACTATAACACAAATTTCCATATAAATTTATTAACAAAAGAAACCTTGGTATAACATCCCAAATCGTGGGTGTCAAGTTTGAGGAAGTGTCTAAGACAATGGGGCATGAAAACGTCACCCAGTCTCTCAGCCATCATATCATCAACATCGCTGCAACCAAAATTCAGAAGTAGAAAATTTCTAATTAATTATGGCCTTCTACTGTTTGGATATGTGTAAAGCCCGTAACCTAGTCCGTACCATTTCTTATGATCCCATGGTCCTCTCGATCAAATTTTACGACTCGCAACCTGTAGATAGTATTTGCGCACGACCCTGAGTCGCACTCTTTCTACCCGAGTTGACTCGACCTGAGACTTGTACCCTAGCGACCGCGCTGTTGCTACGGTTTCAACACCGCGTCTTATGTGCCGATGCGATACCCAGGCCAGGAGTTGTGGGCCTGCGTATATTTGAAGGAAATGCCGCACGTTACTAATCTCGAGAGAATCTCTATAACCCATCACATCAATCAATCAAAGTACAACCAATCATTCTATCCCATCCCCGAGTACACAAACCATCTCCAAAGTCAATTCTCTCTTACACAACCCATACCACCCATCACCCATCACCTATCACTCCACCCATCACCTATCCCTCTCTCCTTACATCTCTTTTCTCTCTCATTCCTTCTACCTTTTTTCCAAGCAATCCAAAGGAGAGAAATGTCCAAGCATTCTAAGGAGAAGGAGCCAAATGTGTGGCTCACTTCCTACCCCCAAAACCCTCATCTGATCAACCCTTCAACCTTCATCATCTACCATCAAAGACTAAGCCAAGGAGCTTAGCTTGCCATGGATCCAAGAAGAAGAGTAATCAGTGGGTGTTTGTAGGCATAGATTTGTGATTTTAATGATGAACCAATTGGGGCCTACCGATTGATGGTATGAATCTTATTTGGGATTCATTTTGATGTATGTATTATGATCATAGGAGATCCCATACTGGCAGGGTCCCTCCATCACCACCGTCTCTCTCTCTCTCTCTCTCTCTCTCTCTCTCTCTCTCTCTCTCTCTCTTCTTTTTTTGTGATGGAGTGTGGCACACCTGATCAGCCACCTGTGGGGCCACCTCGCTGACGTCCAGCTCTACTGGCACCGTCTAGCGGACCTGGACGAAGAGAAAACACAGATATTAGCTTGATCGCACAACTGCTAGTGGGCCACGTGTATATGGACCCACCCTGATGAAAGTATTTCATCCTCATCGTCCATCCATGGGACGGTGGGAACGCTTGATGTATGTATTGTATCCACACTGTCCAGCAACATCTTGGTCTGCTGCTGGACAGCAATGGATTAACGCCTACCATTGAAACCTCATGTTATCCATGCTGTCATTTGTTTCTGCGGCCCTTCAGGTTGGCACGTGTGAAAATCCCACACCGTCCCCTTTATACAGCAGAGAGAGGTCCAAAGCTCTGATGGATCGCACCATAGTAGACGGTGAGGATTGACGTCCATCGATGAAACCTTGGGCCCATCATGATGTTTGTTTGCCACTAACCAGGGGGTTGTGAGACCCACCGTGGTACCCACGTGATGCATGTGTGGCATCTCCACCGTCCAGCTAGGACGGTGGGAACCACCTTGATGTATTCAGCCGACGGTGGGCCCGATCATGAGGTACGTGTTATATTCCAACCGTCCATATGTGGGGCCCACTCTACACGTGTCACACGTGCAGGTGATGGGACTAGCCATGATATATGGGTCATATCCCCACCGTCCAAAGGCAGGGACGGTGGGGCTAGCTGTGCATGATATATCCCAGCCGTCTGTCAACAGATGTCTAGGGCCTGAACGTTTAAACAAACAACAAAATAAAATAAAATAATAATATATACTATTATATATATACATACATATATTAATAATATTATAATATTATGGTGGGCCTCACATGGGACCCACCTGTTGTGGAAGAGAATTGGCTGGTGTACGCTGACACCAGCCATGTAGCTGATGTTTGACGTCAACAAGGTCCGTGGGCCTCCATCATGGGGTATGTGTATATCCATACCATCCGTCCATTTAACGGATGTGTGGGGCCCACTCCACACATGCTGCACGTGTGGGATGGGACCCACGTGGATGTATGTATTCCTTATCCTCACTGTCCATTGCTAGGACGGTGGGTCTCCACCTTGATGTATGTGTTTTATGCACACCGTCCATCCCAGGATAGTGGTGTGTGGGCCACCATGCTGTACGTGTTGGATACGTCCAGTCCAGCTACACATGGACCCCATCTACATGGCCCACCATGATTTATATATATTATATCCCCACCATCCAGCAAGAGACGGTGGGATCCACCATTATGTATGTGTTTTGAGCACACCTCCAGCTGGGATGGTGCTAACCCACCCGATGTGTGTATTTTAATCCACACCATTCATCCATTTTCTGGATTGTGTGGCTGACCCGTGGGATTCACTATCGTGTATGCTTTGATCCACACCGTCTGATCAAGAGGCCTACGTTGCTGCTGCCCTATAATTGGGATCCACCTATTGTATTTGTATGGCCCACCATGATGTGTGTGTTATGTGCACACTACCCATCCATTTCTCTGGGCAATGGGTTGCCTTATGAGGCCCATGTGATGTATTTGTGGCCTATTTTACGAGGCCCAATATGATGTATTTGCGGCCCATTTGATGAGGCCTGATGTGTTGTATATGAAGCCCATGTGATGTGGCCCAATGCAATGTAAGTGAGGTCCTTATGTATGGCCCAATGTAATGCATGTGAGGCCTAATGCGATATACGTGGGGCCCTTGTGTATGGCCCAAAGTAATGTATGTGAGGCCCATGAGTGAGGCTCAATGTGGTGCATATATGGCATATGAGTAAGGCCCATCGTGGTGTACATTAGACCCTTTATGTGAGGCCCATTATATTGTGTATGAGGCCCTTGCATGAGGCCATGGGCCCATTATATGTTTAGTCATATGAGGGTCATTCCTTGGAAGTAATGTTGGTTGAATGTCCACATTGATGGACAATGATGGTTAAATGTCCACATTGTGACTTTTCCTTAGGCCTCGTTAGGCTCATTCTTGTTATGAGTAAGCTGTCTAGGCCCATCCTTGATATGTGGAGAGTACATCATCATCATATAACATACTTAGTATAGCTTCACGATTCATGCCCATGGCATCATATGTATGCTTGATATGAGGAGTGATTGATCATAGTACATGTCATTGGGAGGATTATTATGGGACTCCCTGATAGATGGAGTTGCCCCACATGAGGGCGCGGTATGCGCAGGTTTGATGCATGACTGGATGGTATGAATCATGCATCTTACATTTTGTGATGTGACTACTATACGCCCTAGTGACATCAGGGTCGTGACCTCCACAGGCATATCGTGGATGGCCACATGGGACACCGAAAATCTTTTTTTTTTTAATTTTTACATAGGGTGTCATAGATGTCCCTGGGTGAAAGTTCATAAACCTCCGTGGCCAGAAAACACTCCTACTTCTAGACAAAGTGGATGCTTGAGTACCTGAGTGCCGAATACTAGAAGGTCGTGTCTCCCACTATGTCGTAGTTGATTGGAAGGGGTGTGGCCTTACACACTCGAGGGTAGGGGGCATAACTAGGCTGAGTTTGACCAACTCATAAATGGGTTCGCTATCGACGTGCCGGTAAGATAGTGGCTGACTACTGGCTAGGCAGATAGTGAGGTCTCTTCCACTTGCATAGTTACACGTCTAGTGGGCGGTGATTTGTGTAGAGTGTACTAGACCCTAGTGATAATCCTAGAGATGTACAGTACTGATATGTGGACTTACTGAGCAGGAGTTACATACTCAGTATTTTACTCATTCATTCAATCATTCACTATCTACTCGGGCTAGTGGTGCGCAACTAATTTTTATGTGTACCTTCACAATGGCCAGGATTTCGGTTGGGGAGCGTGACTAACCTGAGATCAGGAGTTTACCATATTGAGTCTACTATCCAAATTTAGGTATGGGACTGGTTGGATAGAAGTCCCTTATGATGGACCCCATAGCCTACGATACTGTGTACTATCATCTTAACTTCACACTCCAGCTTGGTCATTTCATTTGCACTGCATACTATATTGCATCCTCAGCACATAGTAGTTGGTTTACTATGCTTCCACACTGTAAAGCCTAAATAAGGTTGATGGTACATCTAAGATATATAGCGTTTTGGGTTGCTATATTTCTACATTCATATGGCCTAGATGAGGTTGATGGTATTCGTGGACTCGTTAGGATTTGTATATTTCATTACATCCTTAGTATATGATATTTGACTTACTATGTCTCCACATTGCATAGCTGATGTACATTGCTTACTCAGTATATGATATCGGTTTATTATATTTTTGCATTGCATAGCGTGGATAAAGCTGATGATATTTATGGACTTACCAGCATGTTTTCGCATTGCTCTAATATTGTATACTTGACACTTATTTTGCGCACACACTTACACCATCCTCTAAGCTTTCTATAAGCTTATGTACGATAGATGCGTGCAGGTGGCGTTAGGTCGTAGTAGCGTTGAGTTTGGAGCGTGCAGCTGAGCTTCTGTAGCTTTTGACATTTATCTTGTATTTTCCCTTCATGTATTGTACTCAAGATTTTGGTATTAGTGGATATGTGATGATGATGTTGCCTTTGTGATTTGGGTAAACTTGTGGTTATGCTTCTTATGAGATAAATGTACGTTGAAAAATTCTCCTTCTAAGATCCCAGGATTGGAATATGGCGTATGGGCACTGGAACCTGAGAATGGAGTACTATAAAGGCTATCGGCACCAGATTCAGTGATCGAAAATTTCGTGAGCCCAATTTTTAATTTTGGGGCGTGACAATATGAGCTAAAGAAAGTACATTCTAGTGAGCATACCCGATAAAGATTCCCCCTTCTTTCAACGACTCGAGGATGTTCTTTTCTACTAGTTTGCAACCACAAATCTTAACTATAAAAGAGAACTTGAGAGATCACTTATAACTAGTTGTAGACTATATAACTTGGATTACAGCCTGCTTTCACAAGCATTGTGCCCTTGAAAATAGTGGCATAAAAATTCTGAAGCATAAAAAAATGGATTTAGTACAACCAATTGTAGGTTATCAGTTCTCAAAATGTTTTTTAGTTCAGAGGTTTGCTTACATCAGTTTGAGTTTGTAAAATTGGTTTTCACATTCAGATTTTTCTTTATTTCTTCCTATCCGCAACATTTTCAAGATTTGGAGTGTGCTTCTAGATGATAAGAACAAACACATATTAGCATCTTTCAAAGTGTCCATTATCAGATCAAACCATCTCCATAATTAATCCAAATTATGGCATTAAAAAACCATATACATATTTAATGTGTGCAAGAGAATTGGAATTTTGTGCCATTTGTCATTTGTTGGGAAATCTAGAAAGAGGGTAGTCAAATCTTCAAGGAAGCCCAACTTTTACATAAGCGCTGATAGAGAAAATCAAGGGGACTATTCTCAAATGGGCATATAAATTTTGAAGGATTGTCTATGAAGGGGTTGTCTGAGTGGCCCTTTCTACTAGGATAGGTGTAGGCCCTTCATTTGATTAAACAATTCATTTTAATCAAGGGAGGGTGCTCTTCTTGATTGTGAATGATACTAACTCTGCCCTCCAAGTGAAATATAATCAATTAGCATCTTTAAACTATTCCAAAATTTGCACGTGAAAAAGCATGCAAAGCAGGTAAGAAACCTACATGACAAAACAAAGCCATACATGACAAAACAAGGCCACATGAAGTTTTAGTATTCTTATCCAAACCCAATAATCATCTAGCTTAAGAAGAAAAGAACGGTAATAAGAACTAGCTTAAAAAGAAAGAAAGCTGTGTGAAGATATTAGTATCAACCTTCAAATACTACATCTTCCACTACTTTTTTGAAGGTGAAAGATAGGATTGAAGAAATCCTCATTCTCTTGAATCACCCTGAAAGTTATTAGCAATATCTGCTCAACTCAAAGCCAACCCATTCTATTCTCTTTATTCCTCCTTATTGCTTCTTGTTCTTCCTTTAAGCAAGCATAACAAATCAAAATTGAATTTCAATCCATGTCTTTCCTTGGGACAAATTAACTAAAAAAAGTCCTAACTGTGACAGTTTTTAGAAAGCTTCTCTCCGATGTACTTAACGATGACAGTTTTAGAAAGCTTTTCTCTGAGATACTTAACGATCGACGCGAGCACATTGGTGGCGGTGTCTTAAACCTTTCTCAGCCACGAGAGATCCAAGCACTGCCTGGGCATTGAATTGTAGCCCTTTTTTATAATGTAATAGCATTACTTGAGCTCCTATGTCCAGAATTTCATCTTTTACAAATATGGAAAGAAGTACAACATTGAATGCATACTACAAGAAAACCACCGGGTAAGAACAGAAAATATCAGTTCACATACCAACCCTTTTTATTTTATTTTTTTCAAACTGAAAAACAACTGACACACTTTTTATATTTTATTAATTTAATCTTTCTAAAAAATGGTTTTATTTTCCACAAATTCAAGAATTCTGCTGAGAAGCAGGGTATCCATCAGTAATACTAATGAACGGGTTCTGGTGAACGGTACAAGAATATACTGGTTGTGAAAGGGTTTCAACAAAAGGCAGGTATTGATTTCATTGAAATATTTTCACCTGTGGTGAAAATATCTATGATTCGCATGGCCTTGAGTATAGTGGCTACAGAGGACTTACATCTAGAGTAGCTAGATGTTAAGACGACCTTTCTTCATGGGGACCTTGAAGAAGAGATATACATCCATCAGCCGACAGGATACATGGCACCAGGAAAGGAGAACAAAGTGTACAGACTGAAGAAGAGTCTATATGACTTAAAGTAAGCCTCGAGGCAGTGGTATAAGAAGTTCAACAGTTTCATGTCGAGAAATAATTTTAGGAGATGTCATGAAGACCATTGTTGTTACTTGAAGAAGTTTGATACGTCGTATATCATCCTTCTTCTATACGTTGATGATATGCTTGTGGCCGGTTCAAGAATGAACGACATCTCAGATCTCAAAAGACAACTGTCTAGAGAATTTACCATGAAAGATTTAGGAGCTGCAAAAGAAATCTTAGGCATGAGGATAAAACATGACAGGGAAAATAAGAAACTGATTTTGTCACAGGCAGAGTACATAGCCAAGGTACTTGATCGATTCAATATGAGAGGTGCTAAGCCGGTTAGCATTCCATTAGCCAACCACTTCAAGCTATTTAAGGAGCAAGGTGCAAAGACGCATGAGGAAAGGGACTACATGATTAGAGTCTCATATGTGTTAGCTATTGGGAGTCTCATGTATGCTATGGTGAGCACGTGGTCAGACATTGCTCAAGCAGTGAGAGTTGTTAGCATGTTCATGAACAACTCAAGGAAGGAACATTGAAAAGTTGTGAAGTGGATTCTTAGATACCTGGTAGGTACTAAGGATGTAGGGTTGTGTTATGGTGGATCGGAAATAAAGCTACAAGGCTACGTGGATTCAGATTTGGTAAGATATATCGACAGTAGAAGAAGCACTACAGGTTATATCTTTACTCTAAGTAGTGTTGCAGTCAGTTGGGTCTCTAAGTTACAAAAGATAGTATCTATCAGTATGAAAGAAGTAGAATATATTGTGGCTACAAAAGCGTGCAAGGAGATGGTGTGGATGCAAGGTTTCATAAAAGAGTTGGGTAAGAAGCAAGAAGATTGCAAGCTGTACAGTGATAGTTAGAGTGCAGTACACTTGGCTAAGAATTCAGCCTTTCATTCAAGGACTAAGAATATTACCATTAGATATCACTTCATACGTTCGTTACTGAAAGATGGATCAATTACTTTAGAGAAGATTCATACAAGTGAGAATCTTGCAGATATGCTGACCAAGGCAGTCACACGGGAGAAGCTAAAGCTCTATTCATATTTGATTGGTCTTCAAGCTTGAAGACGGAGAGGTGGTGCACTCCCGATGTAGAAGATGGAGGTTTATCGTGATGTGTCTCCAAGTGGGAGATTGTTGAGATGTAGTCTAGGGGCCACACAACCAGTTGTGGAATGGATCGACTCAAAGTCTAGCGAGCATCGGATTTTTGGTTCCGAGTTGCTTGACCGGTCGTGGCCCATGCTCAACCAGTCGAGGGGTCCACTCGACCGGTCGAGCAGTCTGCTCGACCGGTCGTGGTTACGCAGTTTCATTTCTGGATTTGATATGGATTGCATATTTTTGAGTCGGCTTTCACAAGTGTTCGAAAGGGAAGTTACCTAAACTATATATAGGTATCCCTAGGCCTTTTCTAGGGTATTGGGGATATTAAGAAATAATTCTAAGGTATGTGCAAAGGGTTTTCTTTGTACTTCCAAGGGAGAGGTTAGTATTTTGCCTTGTAATCTTCATTTTTCTTCATAGTGAAAGTTTACATCCGTAATTTTTTACCCTAATTTGGGATTTTTCAACGATATCTTGCCTTGTGGTTTGTTTAGATTGCTTTGATCTGTTTTTAGTTTACATTTCTTCTTGTTTATCGTTTGTGGGTGAGATTGGAGATTGGATCTCGGTTCATTACATTGTTGGCGTGCTGCGCAACAACTGGTATCAAAGCTAAGTTTAGTTCTTTTGGGAGCGATGACGGAAGAAGGGAAAATGAGAATTGAGAAGTTTGATAGTTCAAACTTTACCTTCTTGAAGATGCAGATGGAAGATTATCTGTATCAAAAGGACCTCTATATTCCTCTAGGAGGAAAAGAGAAGAAACCAGAAAAGATGACAGAAGATTAATGGTTTTTACTGGATAGGAAGGCTTTAGGAATGATCTGACTCTCTTTGTCTAAGAGCGTCGCCTTCAACATATCTAAGATGAAAACTGCAAAAGAATTAATGAAAACCCTAGCCACCATGTATGAAAAACCCTCTGTGTCCAACAAGGTTCATCTTATGAAACAACTATTCAACATAAAGATTTCAGATGGTGGGAGCATGGCTGAACATTTAAACGAGTTCAACACAGTCACGAGCTAGTTAGAATCCGTTAGCATTATTTTTGAAGATGAGGTCAGGGCGTTATTGATCTTATCCAGTTTTTTAGACAGTTGGGATGGTTTGATGATTGCTGTGAGCAATTCTTCAAGGTCGACAAAGCTGAAATTTGATGATGTGGTTGGTCTAATTCTCAGCAAAGAATCTAGAAAAAGACATCAAGAGTTTAAAAAGATTCAGAGAATGCTCTAAACATTTAAGAAAGAGGAAGATCGTTGAACAAAGGAGGCAATAAACACGAGCATTCTAAGTTGAGGAAGAAATCTAAGGGACTAAAAGATAAAAATGGGTGTTAGCATTGCGGCAAGAAGGGGCACATGAAATGTAATTGCAAAGTGCTCAAGAAACTAGAAGAAAGCTCTCAAGGCAGGAAGGGTGAATCTATCTGAGGAGAGTGATATAGAGGCGTTGATCTTATCTCTTGATGCGAGGAATGAGTCTTGGGTTATAGACTCGGGTGTTTCGTTTCATGTCACTTCGTGTAAGGAAGTTCTGCGTAACTATGTATCAGGTGACTTCAGGAGAGTCTACCTGGGTGATGATGAGCCGTGTAGTATTGTTGGAAAGGGAAACGTTTATATAAATTAGAAAGATAGAATAACGTTAAAATTGAAGGATGTTAGACATATACCAAGTTTGAGAAGGAATCTGATTTCAGTGGGACAATTGGCTGATACCGGTTATGTAACGACATTCACCAGTGATTCCTGAAACATCACAAAAGGTGCTTCGGTAATAGCTCGAGGCAAAAAGGAAGGTACTTTGTACGTGACTTCAAGATCATATAGTTTACTCTCAGCCACATCAACTGGAGTGAATGGGTAGCTATGACATTAGAGGTTGGGATATATGAGTGAGAAGTGGATGAAAGTGTTATTTTCTAAAGGGAAGCTACCAGGGATGACGTTTATTGACTTTGAATTCTACGAGGACTACGTGTATGACAAGCAGAAGAGGGTAAGCTTCAAGAAGACGGGATGCGCTCCAAAGACACGTCTGTTGGAACTTGTGCACACTGATGTGTGGGGACTGGCACAAGTATTATCTCTTGGTGATTCACGTTATCTTGCTTCTTTTATTGATGATGCTAGTAGAAAACTATGGGTTTATTTCTTAAAGCACAAATTTGATGTATTTGATGTATTTAAGAAGTAAAAAGTTATGATAGAAAATGAGACAGGTAAAACAGTAAAATGTCTCAGATCTAATAATGGAGGAGAGTACCGTGATAAGAGGTTTGAGGAATATTGTGCAACTGTAATGCCCTGAAAATTAGGGTTCGAGCAGGAGCCCAACTCCCAAGTTTCAACACATCACTTATGCAATATAGATAAATTATAATTAATATTGTCTACAATAGTACATTAAACATAAGTGGGATTACACCAAAACAACACATCATACTCCAAAGGCAGTTAAATAGGATAAGTGGAAGACTGAGAGATGTATATAAGCATATATGGAACGTATGGTCCATAGCCGGTCTCCAGAGTATAAATACATTACCAGGTCGAATAATTACATGTATTAGTTCAAAAAAAATATATAAAATGTCAAGATAGTCCAACTACAGATGGTAAGCCCTGTAGCCCCCATCGATCAAGACGATCTAAGTGAATCCACCATAAAACTGCATATACGAGAATTCCTCCTTGTCGTCAAAGAAGTCAGGCTCTGCCTCACACATCGCGTCACCATCTGCAGTTAAGACAGAGTCTGGTTGGTGTGTAAAACACCGTCTTATAACGTGAGAGTGAGTGATCAACTCAGTGGAACAATAAAGCAAAGGTTAACATGTTATCAATTCAGTCAAGTAGTAATGATAACATAATACAACAATCAGGTCCTAAGTACTCTTGTTAATGAAAGAATGATATGAAATAATGATGCATGCCCTCGCCTATACTCCCTCAGTGTCTTCACCTCACGGCGTGCATGGCATCCTCCCGAAAGTGTTCTTCCTTGCCAAAGCACATGCAGTGCGGTGCATGCACATGATTAGCCAGGTTCTTACTTAGGTTTATTTATATAGCAGGATTGGAAAGCTAAGGTACCTCCCTCATATCAATTCCCAAACAATGATCCATTCTAGGGTCGTCAGTCCTAGTAAATCTCATATGATGTTGTGGTTCTAGGTCACTACAAAGGGCTCGTCACCTGATCAGTGTAGGCCTAGTTTATACTCTAATGGCTATGGAAAGACTCGTCGCCTTAACATAGTCTAAGAGTATGTTCGAGGTCACTACAAAGGGGTCATCACCTGATCAGTCTAGGCCGACAGCTCGAATACAGTGTCCCATACCACCGTATTCGTCTCACGAGTCTGGGTTGCTCACTGGTCACTACGGGGAGGCTTGTCACCTGAGCGTAGGCCGACAGCTCGACCACTGTGTCCCATATCACCATGTCCAGCTCATGAGTCTTAGTAGATCGAGGTACCAAGGTTGAGCGGGTTTCCAATGGTAAGTTTGGCAGCTTAGATTCAAGCAGTGGCGTCTATACATGGTGAACATACATCGGGTTAATCGGGTTACTTGATAAGCTCTACTAGTACGAGTGCACGTTAGGTTGATCGACATAAAGTGTGTAAGCACTCCGCATGGCCTAACCACTGTTAACAAGCAACGTACAACTCGGGTTCGTCGAACGCATCTTGTGTGGCGAATCAACCTCAACCACCAAACTAGGACCTGTTACCGATTTCCTGGACTATAGTATAGTCCCAAACACACTCCAAAACAATTCATTTCATATGTGATAGTCAAGTACAGCATGTGACGACTACACCATAGAGAGATCTCCTTTGAGCATTTTATCAAACACATAGTGTACATGTTAACCTACATATGCATTTCATCCCAAATCACGTAAGAGTAAGATAGGTTACATAAAAGAAACTATAAATATAGATAAGGGAATTGAGAATCTCATCTCAACGCCCGTATATTATACATTTAAACAAGCATTTCCTCATTCAAGCATTTTATCAAACACTTAGACTACACATTACAACATACATGTATTAGACTAGTTATAACATATATCCTGACAAGCCTTTTTTTCAAAGGAGTTTCCACACACACATCAGGTAAATATCCATAGTTAATAATCATGGCAAGCACACATCCAAATTTCACATTCTTTCTGACATTTTTAAAAACACATGTAATACACTATATTCAACATAGTTCATATGTAGGTGTAAAACATGAGAATCATCGTATCTAAGCATGTGATGGCATTCAATCAGTCATAAATCATTAACTGACACTGAAAGCCTTGAAAATCATAACCTAAACATTTATAGTCTGCACGTTTCACCGGTAGACTCATAACGACTCATTTTTAACACTAAGTCTTTGTCTATGACACGACGACCACCTATAACATGAAATAGGTTAGCTATTTCATTACTTACACTATTTGAAATCCTAAAATAGATTAGGATTAGGTTTTATTACCTAAGAACGGAATCGAAATCGCCCGTATAGCGATACAGGAATGGTGGTTAAGCACGTGGAGCGGCGGGATTCAATCCCAAGAACGAACTCCAACTCTCACTCTCACTTTCTTTCTCTTTCCTTCTCTTTTCTCTTCTCTCCCTTAGGGTTTTCCAAATTCATATGGAATGAGAGAGAGAGAGAGGGTTTAAGCCCTTTATATAGGCTTAGAAGTGATGGGAATAGCCCCAGGGCCAAGGTATACTTAGGTTACAGCCAAATAGCATCTGTTCTGATCCAATGAAGCACTTTTGGAGGCTCCTTTGCTGAATGCGGTTGGACTTAAGCTTCCTGACACTGGATCTTGGTCAAGCTAAGTTTTCGGTCTAATCGGGTTTGCAGATCGACCGTGGCGGACCAGTTTCAGTTCGACGGTCACCAGTACTCGATCAGGGCCACAAGTACACTGACATGTGTTGAAAATTTTCTATGATCCAAGGATGTAATTGGATCAGATTCTGACAGTCTGAATCCTTAGATTTGGCTGCAAACAAACCGACTCAATTCACTTAAATTTCAGTTCATTTTCTAAAAATATTCGTGTTTCTCACACACTTCGCTCCGGGCTCAAGTTGTGTGTTTCTAGGTATTATTAGGACTTGATTTCTGAGGTGGTTATCAAGTCCAACAAGGCGTTCATAACCGTATAATTTTGGGGCCATCGGACTTTCGACGTGCGGTCCAGGTCCGATATGAAGTTTCACGATGCTCTCGAGAGCAACTGGGTTTAGGGATAGATTTTAGATTTTTGGATAACGTAGTATTAACAATTCTACAAGTTTTGGATCTTACAAATCGTATATAAATTGGTTCAAGCTAAATCCATTGAATGTTTAGTTCAATACTTAACTAAATCGTGCCCTAATTACGACAGAACAGGGTCCTAAGGTAGTTCTATGTCCAAGGACGTCTAACTCCAGGTTGGAAAAAATCTGAGGTGTTACTGTAAGGCCCTTATCTTAATCCTTACTGTTCCATTACTTCCCACGATCCTTCTCGTCAAATTCTGACAATCCGCGACCTGTAATCGACGTTGCGCATGACCGTAAGACGTATCCTATATATTTGAGTCGGCTTAATCCGAGACTTGTATCATTGCGACCGCACCGTCGCCGCGGTTCTAAAGCCGCGACTCATATACCTATCCGATACCTGACTAAGAGATGTGAGCCAGCGTTTATTTCGAGGAAACGCCGCGCGTTTACATTTCTAAAAAAATCTGTACAAAGTGTCAAATCAATCACATTAATCAATCCCATCAATCACATCTCATGTCAAGTACAAAGCAACCATGCTTTCTTTCTCCACAAGTCAAGTAACCACCAAAGTTAACTAACACATCACCTCACCCATCACTCACATCCATCACCCATCTCCCATCACTTCTCCTTACATCCCATCTCCCTCTCTCTTTTCTCACACCAAACCCAAGCAAAGGAGAGCATCCCACATCCAAGCTCTTTTCATGGAGAGAAAAATGCATTTGTGAGGCCCACCTTCCCATCTCCAAAACCCATCATCTTAGCCATCCATTTTCCATCTCCACCATCAAAGTGAAGCATAAGGAGATAGGCTATCCAATGGACCAAGAAGATCAAGTGGTGGGTGTTTCCATAGGCTCCTTTTTCATGTTTTTAAGATGGGCCAAGTGAGGCCAACCGATCAATGGTTTGGATCTCACTTGGGACCCTAAGATGTGGCCGATGGCCCATCTTGATCATCAAATCATTCCATGATGGGGCCATTCTCCATGGACCCCATCATGATGTTTACTTTTCTTGCATTAAGAGGTCATATAGACCGTTCATTTTGGATGGAGAGGGATCTCCATCGTTGATCTTTTGTTTGGATGGCCCATATGCAATGGGACCCTTTGATGTATGATTGGATGATTGAAACGGAGGGCCCATAGTATCGGGGTCCCTCCATCACGCGTGTCCCACTCTTTTGCTCTCTCTCTCTCTCTCTCTCCCTCTCATTTTTATTCATTTTCTTGTATGTTGATGTGACTATGTGGCCCACTTGAATGAGCCCCACCATGATATATGTATTTTATCCAAGCCATCCACGTGTGGGGCCCATCTTAAATGTACATCCATTTGGGGTGGCCCACCTAAACAGGGCCCACCTTTAATGTATTTGATAAAGAAAAAAAAAAAAGAAAAAAGTCCAGGCGTTGGACGTCACTGGACGAAAATCCAATATGAGGGCCATTGGGGTGGGCCATTTATACAGGACCCACCTTGATGCATGTATCCAATCCAAGCCATTCATCCTCTTCCTTGACTCATTTTAGGCTTGAGCCGAAAAATGAGGTCGATCAAAGTATCTGGTGGGCTATAGTATCAAAAACTATACCATTACCATTGAAATCTACCTAGATCCTTTTTACACGTTGAAAATGTGCCGATATTGGTCTTGATGGGTCTGTTTTGGGCTTAGAAACACAATGGATGGAGTGGATGCACTTGAAGCGGGCCCCTTGTACTAAAAACCTCACGAAAACAGGTTATTTAAAAAAATAAAATAAAAAATACAATGCAAGCTGCAGAGGCTACTGCCTCTACCATGTCAGACGCGCAAGCGTCCTGCACTCTCAGCGGGCGGACGCCATGGGTCCCACGGCTGACCGTGTGGACCCCACCTTGATGTTCATGTGCCATCTGACCTGTCCACAAGGTGGCCCACTCTCTGAAGTGGGCCCCCTCCAAAGATGAGGTTCATCCAGATCTCAGGTGGCCCACTCCATAAGAAACAGTGAGATTGGATGTCTACCACTGAAATCCTTTTTGGGCCCCACAGAAGTTCTGGATCAAGCTGAAATTTATTTTTACCCTTCATTCAGGTCTGCGTGACCTAATGGACGGGTTGGATGTCATGTAAACATTATGGTGGACCCCACATGGGACCCACAGTGATGTATGTACCTAAAATCCACCGTCCGCACAGACGGTGGAGCCCACTGCTATATATGTATTATCCACACCGTCCAGCCATTTTTGGGGGCTGCTGGACGGTCAGTGGACCCCCACTCGTATGTTGTATTATATCTAAATCGTCCATTCAATTGGTGGGCCTCTATGTGGACCCACCCCCCACCATGATGCATGTGTCGCATCTCACCGTCTATCCATTTTGAAAACTTATTTCTTGAGCTAAAAATGAGCCAAATCTATGGTTCAAATGGGCCCACTTTGGTATGTATATAGGGCCCATGTTGATCCATTTATGGCCATTCATTTAGGCCACCTTGGTGCACATCTAAGGCCATGGGATTAAGCCTATTTGGCATATATAAGGCCCATGGGTTTGGGCCCATTTGACATATACAATGCCCATGGGATCCGGCCCATTTATTCTATAATAAAGCCCATGGGATCAAGCCCATTTGATGTGCATGGGGCACAAATGGAGTGGCCCATTTGATATATTTAAAGCTCATGTGTGTAGGCCCATTTTGATGTATTTCATGGCCCATGGGTCATGGACCATTGCAATGTACATAAGGCTCATTGGTGAGGCCCATTAATGCAGTCGTTTAATGAATGTAAGGCTCATGTAATTCGGCCCATTTGATGTATCTATGGCCCATGGTTCGAGGCCCAACAGATGTCCTTATGGACCATTACAATGTACGTTCCTCATGGTTCATGTAATGATATTTATGGCGGGTCGTGCCTAGGTAACAATGTTGGTTTGACGTCCACATTATATGTACAATGTTAGTTAAATGTCTGCATTATAACTCTCCTTAAGGCCCATTGATAAGCCCATACTCATTACTATTCATCGCTTTATAACATGCTTAGTATAATTCCATGACTCATGCCCATACGCATCATATATATGCTTGATTTGAGTAGTGACTGATCATAGCATATGCCATTGGGCAGACCACTTATGGGACCCGTTATAAGACGGAGTGCCCCACATGATCGCGCAGTACGCGCTGGATTTCTGCATGGTTTGATGGCATGATTCATGCATCTCGCATATGTGTGACTTGATCACTGCACGCCCTAGCGACATCAGGGTCGTGGCTCCACAGGTACATCGTGGATAGCCATATTGGATACCGAAAATACTTATTCTAGCACTGTGGGCACTTAGGATGTCCTTGGATGAAAGTCTCAGAACCTTTTTGGTACCAGGAGATGCTCCAACGTCTAAACCGAGTGAATACACGAGTGCCTGAGTTTCGAATGCCAGTAGGCCGCGTCTCCCACTGTGTCATGGTCGGTTGGAAGGGGGTGTGGCCTTATCCGCCTGAGTGAGGGGGCTATAAGCTAGGCTGAGTTTGACCAGCTCACAAATGAGTCCGTTATCGACGAGCCGGGTAGGTATTTGTAGACTACTGGTCAAGCGGATAGTGAGGTCTATTCCGCTTGCTTGACTGTGCAGCTAGGGAGGTGGCAGTCACTGCGAAGTGTATTAGACCCCGGTGATATCCAAAGAGGAACTGTACTGATATATGTACTTGATGAGTACCGACTTGCTTGGATTGTATTTCGCATATGATATTCGGCTATGTAGGCCTTGCATTGCATCGGTACGACCGATGGCATTCATATCTCACATCATGCCTTGCATTACATAGCCTTGGTATGGTTGATTGTATTCATGGACTTACCGCATACTTTCGCACTAGTCTGATACTGTACACTTGGCATTTGCCTTGCGCACACACTTACACCACCCTTTAAACTTTTGAAAGCTTATGCACGATAGTTGCGTGCAGGTAGCGTTGGACAGCAGCAGCACTGAGGCAGGAGCACGTATCAGACCATTTTGGAGCTTTTTGATTACCTTGTATTTTGCTTTCCACATTGTACTTAAATTTTTTTGATATAGTAGATATGTGGTGATGTTGTTTTGTGACTTGGTTATGCTTGTGGTTATGTTCCATTACAAAAAAAAAATTCATTCTGAAAATCCTCCTTGTAGGATCCCAGGATCGAAATCTGGCATTTGATCATCAGGAGCCGAGAATGGGGCACTACGAAGGCTGTCGGCACCGGATTCGGCAATTGGAATTCATGTGAATCCGATTTCCCAGTCTGGGGCGTGACAGTTACAATCTACCCCCCTTAAAAATAATTTTGTCCCCGAAATTTTCTAAGGGTAATAAGTAAAGACTTTATTATTCCTTTTGCCTAAGTTTTATTGATTCCAAGTTTATATGTGTGGCGGGGTGTATACTATATATGCTAGTCGGGCTCACTTTAGTCTATCCTCTTTAAAACTTTTCTGCCCTAAAATTGGTTAAGGCTTCTATGGGGTTCGTATTCAATGAGCACATTGTAGATACACTAACCTCAACTATTATAATTTAGTTCATACCCATTGTTAGGCCTATTCTTTAATATGTATTGATTCAATGTCTGCACCCTAATTATTTTCCTTCGATGACTTCATTATTGACATTCTAATAAAGATTTAGATTTCTACTCTCAAGGCTCAAGAATCTATATCCTGATTCGTATGTCGGAATAAGGTATAATTTAAGACCTATCCTTGGCATGAAATGAGAAACAATCTCTCAATACCTTGGTCTTCGTTCCATCAATAATGTGTATTATGGCATTGGTACCTATGGTTATAGAAAGGAGCTAAAAATAATGGTGGGTGTTGTGGTAGATTTCAAGGACAGGTGTGAGTTTGTGGCAACATGCCTAATTCTACCAAAGAATGACTTTTACTACAGTCTTGACTTACACTTTCTAATCAGGTCCGGTTTAATACTGTAAGATAATATATAGATTATCAGTACATAAGGAATTTGGACAAAATAGGTTAATGGGAAGGCTATCTTTCTAAGTTCATATACACCATATGTATGCCAAAATGGTTTACGATTCGGGACCTAATTCGTAACTGTTTGTTGCCCATTTGAGAAATTTCTTAGGCCTAAAAGGAAAAAGCTCTATTGGCCATATATTCTTAATACTTCTCAAAGATGAATAATAAACTTTTGGTTGTAAGTGATCGAGCCAACACGAAAGGAAAGTTGTGTCGTGGGTCTCAGTTGGATACTGTCACGCCCTAAACCCGGAAATCGGATTAACAGGAATCCCGATCGCCGAATCCGGTGCCAACAGCCTTCGTAGTACCCCATTCTATGCTCCTAACATTCATATGCCAGATTTCTGATCCTGATATCTTACAATTAGGATTTTTTTTTATATACATTTAACTAGTAATAAGCATAACCACAAGTTTACCCAAATCATAAAGGCAACATCATCATCACATATCCACTAATATAATCATTTGAATACAATGCTGAAAGGGAAATATATATGTCAAAATCAAAGCTCTAGAAAATAGCTGCAAGCTCCAAACTCAATGCTGCTGCAACCTAACATCACCTGCACGCATCTATCGTGCATAAGCTTATAGAAAGATTAGAGGGTAGTGTAAGTGTGTGCACGAGATAAGTGACAAGTATTCAATACAATATCATAATCATACAATACCGGAAAGCTATTAATCCATAAACCATACAATGACTGAATAAGCAGAAACACTGATAAGAGCAGGAATTATCAGCGTAAACAGAAATACTGAAAAGATTATAATCATGCGATAACAAAATAAGAGGAAGTATGAACAAGTCCATAAGTTAATCAATATCAGAATATGCAATATAGGACAGCTATGCAAATGATGAGTCATAGATAATCAAATATCGAATGACAAGGATATAATGTAATACGCAATTCGAAAGAGCTAACAAATATCATCACTCTCATCTAAGTCACAGGAATACAGAAACATAACAATCCACAATGCTACATGACGAAGATGTAATGGAATATGCAGTATATGGTGCTAATGGAATGACCATGCTGGAGTGTGATGTCGGGATGATATTATGTAGTATCGCAGGCTATGGGGTCCACCACAAGGAACCTCTATCCAAACCAGTCTCATACCTAAATTTGGATAGTCTGACTCAACGTGATAAACTCCTGATCTTAGGTTAGTCACGCGCCCAACCGAAATCCTTGCCATAACGAAGATACACAACAATTAGTTGCGCACCACCAGCCCGAGTGGATAGTGAATGGATGAATGAATGAGTATGCAACTCCTACTCAGTAACCTATCAGCACAGTAGTCTGCCAACCACTAGTAGCTCGCCCAGTGTGGTAGCTCACCCAGGCCTCAGCCCCGCCCACATCACACCCGCCCACATCAGCATCCGCCCACATGCACCCGCCCACATCACACCCGTCCACATCAGCATCCGGCCACATGCGCCCGCCCACATGCACAACAGTGACGGGGTGTCATAATATCATGTCAGTCCTCATATCAGTACGGTTCCTCTCTGAGGAAATCACCGGGATCTATTACACTTTACACCACCTGTCGCCCCAATCAAGCGCACAACTGGGTAAGTGCAAAAGACCTCACTATCCGCCTGTCAGTAGTCTGCCAATACCTACCTGGCTCACCGATAGCGGACCCATTCCTTGAGTTGGTCAAACTCAGCCTAGTCATGCCTACTCCCTCAGGCCGGTAAGGCCGCACCCCCTTCCAACCGACCACGATACAGTGGAGAGCACAGCCATCTAGTAATCGGCACTCAATGCTTATCTACCCACTCGGTCTATACGTTGGAGCATCCTCTAGAACCAAGAGGGTGTTTAGGAATTTTCACCCAGGGCCATCTATGGTGGCCCGATGCTCGAACAGATTTTCGGTGTCCCATCTGGCCATCCACGATATGCCTGTAGAGGCTACGGCCCTGATATCACTAGGGCGTACAGTAATCACAACACAATGTAAGATGCATGAGTCATACAATCCAATCATGCATCAATCTTGCGCATGTCATGAGCTCATGTGAAATAATTTCCACCTATCAAGGAGTCTCACATCATCCTGCCCAATGACATATGCAATGGTCAATCACATCTCATAACAAACATGCAGATGATGTGAATGGGCATCTATCATGATGTTATGATGTCACATACTCATAAACGGTATCAATAATCGACGTCGACAATGTGGACTTTTAACCAACATTGCCCCCAAGGAATGACCCACATAGAATCAAATATATAATGGGCACATGGCCTCACACAAGGGCCAAATATACGAAACAGGTGGGCCATGGTCATGGGCCTAACACATATCACGACCATGGGCCTAACACATATCACAATGGGCCTTACCCATAGGCCTCAAATACATCTGAATGGGTCGCACTCATGGGCCTCAGATATATCACAATGGGCCTCAAATATACTTCACAGGTGAGTCACATACCTGGGTCTAATACACATCAGTATGGGCTACATCACATAAGCCTAATATACATCACTATGGCCACAACCCATGGGCTTTAAATACACAATAGGTGGGCCCTACACATGGGCCTCAAATATATACCACGGGTGAGCCTCAATGGACGGGTCACCAATACAACAGGTTGGGCCTAATGACATGGATCCCATAAATATATCAAATAGGTAGCACCAATTGGGCCTTACATACATTGCAATGGGCCATGACCCATGGGCCTTGCATACATCACAATGGGCCTTGCAACATGGGCCTCATATATATTTAAGGTGGGCCTCAACAACAGGCCTCATACACATCAAGGTGGGCCTCAACAACAGGCCTCATACACATCAAGGTGGGCCTCAACAACGGGCCTCATACACGTCAAGGTGGGCCTCAACAACAGGCCTCATACACATTAAGGTGGGCCTCAACAACGGGCCTCATACACATCAAGGTGGGCCTCAACAACCAGCTTCATACACATCAAGGTGAGCCTCAACAGCGGGCCTCATACACATCAAGGTGGGCCTCAACAACGGGCCTTATACACATCAAGGTGGGCCTCAACAACGGGCCTCATATATGGCCTTAGCAACAGGCCACAAATATATCAAGATGGACCTAATCAATCATATGGGCTAAATCAATCAAATGGCCGATACGAGCAGGCCGATCAAATGGACCGATACAAATGGGCTGTGCGTCATGGAGTTATACTAAGCATGTTATAAAGTAATGCCCTATCCTTACAACGCAGCTGGCCTAGACGGCTTGCATACAACAAGTACGGGCCTACCAATGGGCCCTAGGGAGAGTCGCAATGCGGACATTTAACCAACATTATACTCGCAATGTGGACGTCAAACCAACATTGCTCCCAAGGTGTAGCCCATAGTGAATAACATTACGTAAACCAGGTTGGGATCACACATTGCAATGGACCTTAGGTACACCCTATTGGGCCTTAAATACATCAAATGGGTCATGTCATATGGGCCTTTTACTCATCAAATGGGCCACATCAATGGGCCGCACCAATGGGCCTTATGTGCATTGCAATGGGTCATAACCCGTGGGCCTTAGATTGCATCAAATGGTTCTCGACCCATGGGCCTTATACATATCAAATGGGCCTAATCCCATGGGCTTTAAAATACATTAAATGGGTCCAATCCCATGGGCCTTGGAACACATCAAATGGGTCCAATCCCATGGACCTTGGAACACATCAAATGGGTCCACTCTATGGGCCTTAAATTACATCAAATTGGCCTAATCCCATGGGCCTTGGAACACATCAAATGGGTCCACTCTACAGGCCTTAAATAGTTCAACAACTAGCTACATTCATGGACCTAATTAAATTCAACTGTGGTGGGCCTTAAAAGTACATTCATTAAACCTAACATTTAAGGAACTAAAGGTATAAATCATTTCCTCTAAGATCTTTATAATATGATGGGCCCCACTCCTCAGCCCAAGGCCAGCATAATTATAACATGTTGCTGTCCTAAATTTGGACACTCCATTAGAGTGGGTCCAAGGCCTCTAAAACTCTGAAAATTGAGGGCCAAGGTCCCTCATCATGTATACAATGAGAGGAAACCCAAAAAGGTGGCCCACCATCAGAAGAAATATTTTTGAATTATGGTTTTTTTATCAAGGCATATTGCTGGACTGCACAGCAGAAAAAATCTGAGAGTCTAACCATCTTAGCTCATTCTTTTGGATACCCAAACGGGATCACTTGAGGCTAAAATTTTACAGAGTGATACTTCCATAGGTGTGCTACACTCCTACAAAATTTCATAATTTTTAGATATCTCTAAGTATTTTAATTAATTTAAACAAAACAGACTATCTAGAAAAAAATCGGACAGACCTGGACGTCCCAACGTGGTGGGCCAGTCCGGCCCTCACCACGGTGTGTACAGGAGTCCATTGGTCTTGAAATTTGGTAGGTGGGTTCTAATATAAGTGGACCACATTTTTAAAAAATTTTAGAATTTTTGGACATCTTTAAATACTTTAATTCATTTAGATAAATCAATCTGTCCTGAAAATCGGACTGATCTAGACACCATATTATAATGGGCCAGTCCCGCCATCACTATGGTGTGTACAGGCGTCCATTGGCCCCAAAATTTTGTATGTGGGTCATACCATAAGTAGAAAACCCCTCTGAAAATTTTTATAATTTTTAAACACCCATAGGTATTTTAATAAATTTCAAAAATCCAACTGTCCATGGTGGAATGTTGCTGGAACAGTGCAGAAAATTCAGACTGTCCACCTCACTTGGACCACACCTTTGGGACCCCAGTGAAGGTCAGTTGGGGCTGAAATTTGGAGGACATCAAGATGAGATCCCCACATTTCAGAAAAGTATATTTAATAGGTATGAATAGTCCCCCAAACAGTCCCAAAATCTGGTCTAAAAACAACCAGAAACTATCCAGAAAATTCTGGACAGCAACATGTACTTAGATAAAATTTATTATATAAGTTAAATAAAAAGAGAAATACATTAATGGGCCACACACATCAGGAAAAAAAATGAGAGAAAAGAAAGATATAAGGACAATCCGACCATAGGGAAAGGGGCTTCTCCACTATTGAGCCCTCCCAAGATCAATCACACTCGTACATCATACCTAGATCAACATTTACAACATGGATCTTGCACATGCATGGCCTATAAATAAAATTCATGGTGAGGATGTCATCCCCACCATGGTTATAAGGTCTAAATGATCCAAATATAATATGATATAAAATAAAACTATTATGATGGAGCCCATAGAGAAAGGCCCTATGCATGGATCATGCATGCATAAGGTAGGCCATTAGGCCACAACCATGGGATTGTGTGGGATCTCCACCATTGATTGGTGGATCCTACACTTCCCTCATGAAAGAAAGAAAACATCTAGGCTATATAAATCAGATTTTTTTTTACATCTAGAGGATCACCCACCGTCGATCTCCTTGCTCCCTTTGATTCCTTAGCACCTTAGCTTCAACTTCAATGGATGAGATGAGGAATGGATGGCTAGGATGGTAGATGATGGGGTAGGAAAGTGGGCCACCTTGGAGCTTGAGAATGCTTGAAGGATTTCTCATACGTATGGAGTTTCTCTCCCTTGGAGATTTAAAAATGAGAAAGAGAGAAAGAGTTGTAAAGGGAGAGAGAGAGAGTGATGGGTGATGGAGTGATGGATGGGAGAGAGATGGGTGTAAGAACTTTTTGACTTTGGTGGCCTTTTGTGTAAGAAAGGCATAGGTTTGTAAGACCTTTTTGACTTTTGTGGCTTATTTGAGAAAAGGTAAAAGGTGATGTGTACTTGACATGTGATGGATTGATTGATGGGATTGATGTGACATCTCGTAGAGATTCTCTTGGGTTTCGCAACGCGCGGCGTTTTCCTCACACCGAACGCTAGCATACATCTCCTGACCAAGGTATCGCCTCGGCGCGAGTCGCGGCATCGAAACCGCAGAGACGGCGCGGTCGCTATGATAATGGTCTTGGGTTGAGTCGATACGGGTTGACGGCATATGAGTCAGGGTCGCGCGTTAATATGGGTTAATGGTCGAAGGTTGTCGAAATTCGACCGGTAAGACCGCGGAAGTTTATGGAACGATACGGTCTAGGATACGGGGCTTACAGATACATTGACCTTCTGCCTAGCTATGACAGAAAATTTGTCGTATCAGTTCTTAATCCTAGTTGATCCCAATCTTCTGCTTGATCAGAACATTGAGTTCATTGGTAACTACCAGGATTGAGAATTCGATTCAAACCGCGAATACTTCGCTTATATATATTTCCTTTACTTCGTGTTCACGATTGTAATAAGTCCTTGGGAAGACAATTCTAAGGGGTGTATTGATTTGACCTAACATTAATTTCAAGGAATTTATAATTTTTCTCTAAGCGTGAATGGTTCTCAGTCAAACAAGCTTCGTACCATTTTTAATACAGGGAATTATTTTATCGCTTAGGGTCAAAAGTTGTTTGACCAAAATTGAGTTACTCAGACTTGAATTTAACTATGCTCGAGCAGTTCACATATGCCCATACCAGCTAAGGAGGTCCTAGGGTTCGCATTATTAATTTATTGGGTTTCCTATACTGTCAGATTTTATATAATCCTTGATCCCAAGGTCCTAGAGTGGTTCTATACCCTTATCAGGCACTTTTAGTTAGAATATTATTCTAATTATTTTTCTAGTAGTTCTTCATTAATTCTACTTCATCTCTCTCAATTTTCACTAAATTTCATGTTGTAGAAAAATTCTAAACATTCTAGAAACAACAGCTGTCCAAACAAATAAGTTTTAGATAGTGGTCACTACAACCTATATTTAACTATATTAAAATTTTTATCTTATTTTTATATGAAACTAGACTTATCAAGATTCAGTTTGACTTTTGAATCACCTAAATTGAAATTATATTGAGGGAGATATGACTTTTCAAAGTTGTATAAAAATTATAGAAAAATGGGCTACCCGGCCCGCTGACTAAATTCGGGGATGCATTCCCGATTCGGGGATGCCATCCCCACTCGCTGGATAGTTGGGGGATACCTCCCCATTCCAGGGATGCTATCCCCCCCGGGGGACCTCGAATGTGCACGGGACCCACCTCGGATCCCTCCTATTTGAGTTGTTTGGGCCCCCGAGTCCGTTTGATGTAGTTTCGCCACCTGATATTTGAAACGGGTGTATTTTGTAAAGTGAAATCAGTTATTCAATGTACAACATATGATTTTGGGGTAGGAGAAGCTACTCTATCCAAATCACATATTTATTTTATGATATTCCATAAGATTAAGGGTCAAAAACCCATTTTATTTATCTATTTACAAGTTATAAATATTTTAGTTTAAGTATTGTCCTTCATCATTTAACCTTTAGAATGAGTGTCTAATATAAATGTACTTAAAAAAATTTGAAGCATAAGGTGGTGAAATGCAAAATTTTGAAGGAAATGAGGGTTTAAAAGGATTTTTTTTTTTTTTTAGACTTTAAGATTGAGTACGCGCCCATATTCACACCATTTGGATCCATTTCAGGTTTGGAATTCGTCAACTAATGACTCAAACCGTCGACTGACGGCCTAGAGGCGACCTAAGTCGATCCACGTGATCGAAGATACGATGCAAACTAAATTACAATATTCAATCTCGCTTGTCGGTGAAACTTGGGATTCTAATGTGGTTTCTAGATTCCATCGCCCCCTTCCTAAGTCAGAGTACGTTAGAGTGCGCCGTGTTACCATAACCCAGGTCCAATTTAATCCAAATCATATTCTAATACCATCTTGTAACGCCCTAAAAATCAAGGGTCGAGCAGGAGCCCAACTCCCGAGTTCCAATACATCACTTATGCAACATAGATAATGATGATTAATGTTGTCTGCAATAGTATATTAAACATGAGTGGGATTACACCAAAACAGCATATCATACTCCAGAGGTAATTAAATAGCACAAGCAGAAGACTAAGAGATGTATATAAGCATATATGAAATGTATGGTCCATAGCTGGTTTCCAGAGCATGAATACATTACCAGGTCGAATAATTACATGTCTTAGTTCAAAAAAAATATAAAATGTCAAGATAGTCTAACTACAGATGATAAGCCCTGTAGCCCCCGTCAATCAAGATGGTCTAAGTGAATCCACCAGAGAACTGCATATACAAGAATTCCTCCTTGTCGTTAAAGAAGTCAGACTCCACCTCACACGTCGCATCTCCATCTGCAGCCAAGACAGAGTCTGGTTGGTGTGTAAAACACTGTCCCGTAACGTGGGAGTGAGTGATCAACTCAGTGGAACAATAAAGCAAAGGTTAACATGTTATTAATTCAATCAAGCAGTAATGATAATTGTTAATACAAGAATGATATGAAATAATGATGCATGCCCTCGCCTACACTCCCTCAGCGTCTTCATCTCATGGCGCGCATGACATCCTTCCGAAAGTGCTCTTCCTCGCCAAAGCACATGCAGTGCGGTGCATGCACATGATTAGTCAGGTTCTTACTTAGGTTTATTCATACAGCAAGATTGGGAAGCTAAGGTACCTCCCTTATATCAATTGCTAAACAATGATCCATTTTAGGTTCATCAGTCCTAGTAAATTTCATACGATGTTTTGGTTCTAGGTCACTACAAAGGGCTCGTTACCTGATCAGTGTAGGCATAGTTTATACTCTAGTGGCTACAGAAAGACTCGTCACCTCAACGCAGTTTCAGAGTATGCTCGAGGTCACTACAAAGGGCTCGTCACCTGATCAATGTAGGCTGACAGCTCGAATACAGTGTCTCATACCACCGTATTCGGCTCATGAGTTTGGATTGCTCACTGGTCACTATGGGGAGGCTCATCACCCCAGCGTAGACCAACAGCTCGACCACGGTATCCCATACCACCATATCCAGCTCATGAGTCTTAGCGAATCCAGGTACCAAGGTTGAACGAGTTTTCAATGGTAAGTTTGGTACCTTAGATTCAAGCAATGATGTCTATATATGGTAAACATACATCAGGTCAATCGGGTTACTTAACAAGCTCGACTAGTACGAGCGCACGTTAGGTTGATTGACATGAAGTGCGTAAGAACTCCGCGTCGCCTAACCACTATCGACAAGCAACATATGACTCGGGTTTATTAAACGCGTCTTGTGTGGCGAATCAACCTCAGCCACCAAACCAGGACCTGTTGCCGATTGCCTGGACTATACTATAGTCTGAAACACACTCCAAAACAATTCATTTCACATGTGATAGTTAAGTACAACATGTGACGACCAAACCGCAGAGAGATCTCATTTAAGCATTTTGTCAAACACATAGTGTACATGTTAACCTACATATGCATTTCATCACAAATAGCGTAAGATTAAGATATGTTACATAAAAGAAACTATAAGTATAGATAAGGGGATTGAGAATCTCATCTCAACGCCCGTATATCATACATTTAAACAAGTATTTCCTCATTCAAGCATTTTATCAAACACTTAGACTACACATTGCAACATACATGTATTAGACTAGTTATAACATATATCCTGGTAAGCCATTTTTCAAAGGAGTTGCCACACACTCATCAGGTAAATATCCATAGTTAATAATCATGGCAAGCACACATCCAAATTCCACATTCTTTCTGACATTTTTAAAAACACATGTAATACACTATATTCAACATAGTTTATATGTAGGTGTAAAACGCGGGAATCATCGCATTTAAGCATGTGATGGCATTCAAATTAATCATAAATTATTAACTGACATTGAAAGCCTTAAAAATCATAACCTAAACATTTATAGTCCGCACCTTTCGCCGGCAGACTCGTAACGACTCAGTTTTAACACTAAGCCTTCGTCTACGGCACGACGACCACCTATAACATGAAATAGGTTAATTATTTCATCACTTACACTATTTAAAATCCTAAAACAGATTAGGATTAGGTTTTATTACTTAAGAACGGAATCAAAATCGCCTGTATAGCGATACAGGAATGGTAGTTAAGCACGTGGAGCGGTGCGATTCAATCCCAGGAACGAACTCCAACTCTCACTCTCACTTTCTCTCTCTTTCCTTCTCTTTTCTCTCTTCTCTCCCTTAGGGTTTTCTAAATTCATATGGAATGAGAGAGAGAGGGTTTAAGCCCTTTATATAGGCTCAAAAGTTTTGGGAATGGCCCTAGGGCCAAGGTATACTTAGGTTACAGCCAAATAGCGTCTGTTCTGATCCAACGGAGCACTTCTGGAGGCCCCTTTGCTGAATGTGGTTGAACTTAAGCTTCCTAATACTGGATCTTGATCAAGTTAAGTTTTTGGTCCGATCGGGTTTGCAGATCGACCATGGTGAACCAGTTTCAGTTCGACGGTCACCGGTACTCGATCAGGGCCACAAGTACACTGACATATGTTGAAAATTTCCCCTGATCCGAGGGTATAATTGGATCAGATTCCAACCGTCTGAATCCTTAGATTTTTCCTGCAAGCAAATCGACTCAATTCACTAGAGTTTCAGTTCATTTCCTAAAAATATTCGCATTTCTCACACACTTCGCTCCGGGCTCAAGTTGTGTGTTTCTGGGTACTATTAGGACTTGATTTCTGAGGTGGTTATCAAGTCTAGCAAGACGGTCATAACCGTATAGTTTTGTGGTCATCGAATTTTCGACGTGCGGTTCAGGTCCAATATGAAGTTTCACAATGCTCCCGAGAGCAACTGAGTTTAGGGATGGATTCTAGATTTTTGGGTAACGTAGTATTAACGATTCTACAAGTTTTGGGTCTTACAGATCGTATTTAAAGTGGTTCAAGCTAAATCCATCGATTGTTTAGTTCAATACTTAACTAAATTATGCCCTAATTACGATAGAACAGGGTCCTAAGGCAGTTCTACGACCAAGGACGTCTAACTCCAGGTTGGGAAAAATTCGAGGTGTTACAGCAATAAATAGAATCAAATATCAGAAAATAATTCCAGGGACACTACAGAAGAATGGTGTGGCTGAGCGCATTAACACGACCATCCTTGAGCACGCCAGGAGCATGAGGTTACATGCAGGGTTGCCTAAGACGCTTAGTAAGATGCTATAAATACTGTCACATATCTCATCGGTAGAAGTCTCTCAGCACCATTGAATGGTGGGCTACCAAAAGAAAAGTGGACTGGAAAAGAAGTAAACCTTTCACATTTCAAAGTATTTGGTAGCACTTCATATGTTCACATTAATGAAAAGCATAGAAAAAAGCTGAATGCAAAGTCCAGGAGGTGCATGTTTATAGGCTACGGGCAGCTTGATTTTGGCTACAGGTTTTGAGATGCAGAAAATAAGAAAATCATCAGAAGTAAGGACATACTCTTCAATAAAAAAGTGATGTATAAAGATAGTGTGCATGAAAATAAGGTCGAGGAAAAGGAATTCGTAGAGTTGGAAGAGTTACCGGACATGGGTGTTACAGCGCCACAAGATGATCATGCATAGGAGTATTATGAGGCAGACTCATAGACACTGGTTATGAGGAAGTTTACTCGGGAGAAGATAGTCTGATTCTCACCATCCTTACATTATCTACTGCTGACAGATAATGGTGAACCAAAGTGTTTTGAAGAGGCATTACAATCAAATACACGGGTTAAGTGGGAGCAAGCCATGGATGATGAGATGGACTCTTTTGAGTCTAATCGTACATGAGAGCTAGTCACTCTACCCAAGGGTAAGAAAGCTCTTCATAACAAGTGGATTTACAGACTAAAGGAGGAGCACAATGGTTCGAAACGGTACCAAGCTAGACTAGTTGTGAAAGAGTTTCAACAAAAGGCAGGTATCGATTTCATTGAAATATTTTCACCTGTGGTGAAAATGTCTATGATTCGCATGGTCTTGAGTATAGTGGCTACAGAGGACTTACATCTAGAGCAGCTAGATGTTAAGACAGTCTTTCTTCATGGGAACTTTGAAGAAGAGATATACATGCATCAACCGATAGGATACATGACACCAGGAAAGGAGAATAAGGGATACAGACTGAAGAAGAGTCTATATGGCCTGAAGCAGGCCCCGAGGCAGTGGTATAAGAAGTTCGATAGTTTCATGTCGGGAAACAGTTTTAGGAGATGTCATGTAGACCACTGTTGTTACTTGAAAAAGTTTGATACATTATACATCATCTTTCTTCTGTACGTTGATGATATGCTTGTGGTCAGTTCAAGCGTGAAGGACATCTTAGATCTCAAAAGACAACTGTCTGGAGAATTTACTATGAAAGATTTAGGAGCTACAAAATAAATCCTAAGCATGAGGATAAAGCATGACAAGGAAAATAAGAAACTGATTTTGTCATAGGCAGAGTACATAGGTAAGGTACTTGATCGATTCAATATGAGAGGTGTTAAGCCGGTTAGCACTCCATTAGTCAACCACTTCAAGCTATCTAAGAAGCAAGGTGCAAAGACGGAGGAGGAACGAGACTACATTGCTAAAGTCCCATATGCGTCAGCTATTGAGAGTCTCATATATGGTATGGTGAGCACGAGGCCAGACATTACTCAAGCAATGGGATTTGTTAGCGAGTTCATGAATAACCCTGGGAAGGAATATTGAGAAGCTGTGAAGTAGATCCTTAGATACCTAGTAGGTACTAAGGATGTAGGGTTGTGTTATGGTAGATCGAAACTCAAGCTACAAGGCTACATGGATTCAAATTTGGCAGGAGAAATCGACAGCTAAAGAAGCACTACAGGTAATGTCTTTACTCAAGATAGTGCTACAATTAGTTGGGTCTCTCAGTTGCAAAAGAAAGTATCTTTTAGTACGACAGAAGCAGAATATGTTGCAACTACAGAAGCATGCAAGGAGATTGTGTGGATGCAAGATTTTATGAAAGAGTTGGGTAAGAAGCAAGAAGATTGCAAGCTGTACAGTGACAGTCAGAGTACAATACACTTGGCTAAGAATTCAGCCTTGCATTCAGGGACCAAGCATATTGCCATCAGATATCACTTCAAACGTTCGTTACTGGAAGATGGATCGATTGCTCTGAAGAAGATTCATACAAGTAAGAATTCTGCACATATTCTAACCAAAGCGGTCATACGGGAGAAGTTGAAGCTTTGTTCAGCTTTGATTGGTCTTCAGGCTTGAAGACGGGAGAGGTGGTACACTTCGGATGTAGAAGAAGAAGGTTAATGGCGATATGTCACCAAGTGAGAGATTGTTGAGATGTAAAACCACATCTGGGGGCCACATGACCGGTCGTGGCCCCTGCTTGACCAGTCGTGGACTGGCTCGACTCAAAGTCCAGCGAGCATCCAATTTTTGGTTTCGAGATGCTAAACCGGTCATGACCCGTGCTCAACCGGTCGTGACCCATGCTTGACCGGTCGAGGGGTTCGCTCGACCGGTCGTGCAGTCTGCTCGACCGATCGTGGTTACGCAGATTCGTTTTCGAATTTAATGTGGACCGCGAATTTTTGAGTCGGCTTTTGTAAGTGTGCGAAAGGGATGTTGCATAAACTATATATAGGTATCTCTAGAGCTTTTTTAGGATATTGGGGATATTAGGAAATAATTTTAAAGTGTGGGCAAAGGGTTTTCTCTGTACTTCTAAAGGAGAGGTTAGTATTTTGTCTTGTAATCTTCATTTTTCTTAATAGTGAAAGTTTACATCTGTAGTTTTTTACCTTAGTTTAAGATTTTTTCAGGTATATCTTGTCTTATGGTTTGTTTAAATTGCTTTAATTTGTTTTTAGTTTATATTTCTTCTTGTTTATCATTTGTGGGTGAGACCGAAAATTGGATCTCAGTTCACTGCGTTATTAGCGTGCTGCACAACATCAAGGACAGTTACCCTTGATTTTATATGTAGTTCGAACATTGAACTTCGGGTTAAATAAAGTATCCTTGGCCAAGTTCATAGGCAAGTTTCATTTTTTTTAAACATAATTATGGGCTTTCAAAACAATAATTAATGATGCCATCCCAGATAAGCCAAACCTACATTGTGCATGTAGATATCAAATAATTTTCCCATTGAATACAACCTAAAAGAAAAAAACAATGCAAGTTCAAGCTAATAAGCTCATATATATATATATATATATATATATATATATATATATATATATATATATATATATATATATATATATATATATATATATATATATATGTATATATAGGACACAGGTAGGATCACTATCCAGTTATGGGAATGAATTGCTTTAATTGTCCAGGTATTTGACCGACTTGTGATTTCGGTGGGAGGCAGCCATGCGTGTGCTGTGCACACGCACCAGGCAAGGTGGGTCCCACCTTGACGTATATGAAGAATCCGCTCCGCTCATTCCTTTCCTCATGTAACTTAAGCGGTTGAGACCAAAATTGAAGAATATCCAGATATCAGGTGGCCCCAAATCACTGTTTTGATGGCTGATCTGTCTGTTAGGTCACTTCCACACGGATCAAACGGGTGAAATTAGACGTGTATGGTTAATATATGGTCTTCAAGTTCTGTATAAAGTTTCAAGCCAAACAGATGACGAGAACCTTATAATCTTGCATTCTGGACGTCTTTCTGGCCACTTGAGCCTCAGTTTCTCAATTTTCTTGAATCTCTGGCATGAAATTCTATTGATCTTGATCCCCTGGAGTCTGTCCCTTGCCTTGGTGTCTTCAGATCGTTAAATCCATGATTTAAGCACCTTTTTTCAGTCCAGACTCTTAAAGTCACCTTACAACACAAACACAAGTAAATCGACCTATTAAACAGTATCATGCTCATAAATCCAGGTAATAACTGGGGTCTGATATGCAATATTAGACCCTCAATAGTATTGAGGGTCAAATATTGCATATCAGACCCTATTTATTACCTAAATTTATGAGCATGATGCTATTTAACGCCCTGAAATAATCATGTTTGTGATGCAAGGTGTGTTTAGGAGCTTGGACAGAAACAGGGTGCTAAAAGCATGGAATTAATACTCAGAATGCACCAAGGTAAGGGACGGACCCCATGGGACCAAGATCGACAGATTTACATGCCAGAGACCCAAGAAAATCGAGAAACTAAAGTTCAAGTGGACCGGAATTGGTCCAAAATGCAAGATCACATGGTTTCAACCATCCGTTCGGCTCGAAACTTTAAACATGGCCTGCGGACCATAAATTAACAGTACACATTAAATTTCACCCATTGGATCATTGTAAAAGTGTCCCAACGGACAGATCAGCCCATAAAACTCTAATTTGGGGCCCGTATGATATTTGGATATGCCTCAATTTTGCTCTTAATTGCTTAAATGAGATGAGAAAGTGGATGGATGGATTGGATTTTGCATATACATCAATGTGGGGCCCACCTTACGTAAGTAGAGTGCATAGAAACCTTGCACTCGCAGTGCACCGAACAGACGAAGTCGGGTCAGCAGGCCTTCATTAAAATGGAAACTTCCGTTTCTTACTGCATAAAAACAGCAACAGAGAGTTGCGATCGACATCCGGTGGGCCACCATCATCACACAACTTGATGATCTGCACCGCCCATTCGTTTTAGAAGGTTGAACTAACCGTACAAAAGGAGTTTCTCCAAACCCATGCACACACACTCAAAAGAATCTCGATCAAACGCAGGTTGGATGGTGGAATAAGAACTCTGGTGGGCCACATCAAATCCAATTCAAAACAACCATAGTCGAATGGTTTTTCGACACGAATCTAATGGACGGTGTGGATTTTCCAAGCAACAAGGATCATGGACCCCACCAACATCTTAGCCTATGTTTTGGCGCCCGAATGCTGTATGTGATTTGCGGGCTGTTGTGGGCCATCATCATAGTCCATTTCAGAAATCCAAACCGTCCATCATGTAGGGCATTTAGAAAAGTCCCATGAGACATTGTCTCTTTGGAAAGAAAGCAAGGAAAGAGGGGAATGTGGCACTGTCAAGTTACGTAACTGCATAGTTTTTCAAGGAATCGGAAACTCCTGCTACTGCGTAAACCTACACACAAAATTGACTCTGGCCACCGACGCATCTCCACCCCCTTCTGTGCACTGCTTATAAGAAAGAGAGAGAGAATGTGAGGGAGGGACCTTAGCTCGGCTAGGAACGTCAGTAACAGAGAGAGAGAGATAGGGAGTAGTTTTGTTTATTTATTTTATTTATAGTTTTTTTTTTCATGGTTTTCCTGAGATCTGATCCAATTATGTTTGGCTAGACCTCTTAGCTAAGGATAAGAGGTGAAGCTTATAGTGAGATGGGAGACTCTATTTTATGCCTTTAATTCTAATTTATGAATTGAACTTGATTTTAGTTTGATTATTAAGGGAATGTTTTTAGTTTTTAATGGTTTGTTGTGACTGAAATTACAATGGGTCTGCGATTCCTGTTGTTCACCATCGTCTCCTAGGCATGGTCTGATGACGGTACCCTTCCTAACCTTCATGCATTGTTTATTAGTTGGTAATTAATTTAATTATGTTGTTTACTTTGTCTCCTGGGCATGGTTTAGTGATGGAATCCATTCTAATTCATATACCTGTCATCTCTTGAAAACTATATCAAAGGAAGTTCAGTCTTGATTTTCATGGGTACACCCTTCAACTGGATGAAGATGGGACTCTTAAGTCCAGTTGAGTTCTTGAAGAAGGCATAAGATCTCCCTGATCTCTACAAGTGGATCCTCTGAATCTCTAGTCTCCTACCTCTGATTTCTCTAAATTTTAGATAAATATCTCACCATTATTCCTTAAATTTATTCAAATTAGATTTCATCTTAGTCTAATTCTAGTTCTACTTATTTTCAGATAACGTATAGGTTTCAGTCCCTTTGGATTCGACCTCGACCTTACCGAGATTATTACTACATCACAACCCTATACTTGGGGTGTGAACACCAGGTCTCCAATCCAACCATCTGGCTTAGGCAGTTCATGTGGCAATGACATTAGGTGTTACAATATGCAACGTCTCAAAGCCCAGGACGATCCCTACTCCTAAAATAAGGAAAATAAATACTGCCTAACCACTTGGATATGAGCATTAAGCATGGCCATTGATGAACTTCTTTAAATGTCCATCTCTTTCTTCTTCTTCTTCTTTTTTTTAAATTTCAATGGTTAGGATTATTCATCCAGCCTGAATGTTTGGACAATGACACATCCATCATGTGTTGATGAAATCCACTTCGACCATCAGACACGCCCTCCCTTGTTTGGGTAGACTTGATTGGGTAATTGACGTAGGGATGAATGAGGTCGATCACCGTCTACCTCAAGGATAACTACTGCGAATTCATGGAGCTTCTCTGTACTCCTCACAGAGACTTCTCTCGAATCCACGAAGAAAAAAAACAAGAAATAAAGAAATAAATTTTATAAATTAAATTCGTAATTTGATTGATAAATAAAATAAATGAGTTCACAACCCTTTAAATAGGGATACCAAGCAATGAGAGAAATTTTAGAATCAAACTACAACTAAAACTCCTACAATTTACAACTTACAATAAATAGTAAACTTACTATTTATAGATGGTCATGATGTCTACTAGTGCATAAGGTTTTCAGCTAAAAACAGTAAGTGTCCTATTTGGCTTCACCATGCTGTTTAAGGTTTTTGGCCAAAAATAGCAAGTCCCTATTTGGCTTCACCACGCTGTTCTCCTAATTATCCTAAGCACTTTTCACGTTCGGCACAACTCCTAAAGCCCAACGGATGGAGTTATAATCAAACTAAAGCTTCTATTTATAGTAAAAACGGAATTAAATAGGGAAATGACCGTTGATTTGATGGTATTTCGCAAATTCAGCGTACGCAACCCAGTATGTCTGGGTTGGGTGGCTAAAGTAGCTCGTTCTACCCCAAAATCATATATTTTACGTCCGATAACTTATTTCAGATTGCGAGATATGCCTGATTTAAGGTATGGCAGTCCGGATCACTTTAGCCATTGAGCGGGCCTTTTCTGATCCATCTTGGCCATGAAACTGTCCGTGACCCGCTCTACATCAGTGCAACAAAAATCAACGGGTAGGCATGCCTTCCTAACTGTTCCTACTTGTGCGGGCCACTTGAGTTTAGAACTAAAAAAAAAAAAATCAAATTACAGTAGAAAAATCAAATTACATAAAACGGGAGGAAAATGTTGGGCCTCTGGACTCAAAAAATGAACTGTAATCCATTGGAGTAAGTGGAAATCCAGACAAGGAAGCATCCATTTCCACTTTCCCAGTTCCTAAGAGTGAGCTTTTAAAGGTTCCCAATTCATGTTTCCCAAATATTTGTGCTCTTCTTTCATAAGAAATTGCTGGTTAAGGGCTTTGAAACCTCGTATTTTCTCAGTTAAATGACACAAACCAAAGACGGCTCTCGAGAAGAATTTTGTTTTTCAATACAAAGACATATTCAGGTTTTCATAGTGGTAATTCGACATTTAAGGCAACTCCATTGAGCAAAAACATCATAAAATCCACTGGCATCAGCAAGTAAAAATCAAATGCATTTACTACATGACAAAATACAAGCAAACAAAGAAACTTGGTCTTGATCTCCAAGCCGATATGGGAGAAGTGATGATAAACAGTTGATGGCTGATGTTGATGTAGAAAACTGGTCAGCCTTCCTTGAACCTTCGAATGCCTGCACAAGAAACGGACAAAGGAGACCCTAGCTTAAATAGGGAACCCTTCGATACCAAAGTCAGGCCAATGAATCTAGGTCTAGTCGAAGATTGGGTTTAAGGCTTAGAACTGTGTGTACGTTTCTTTATGGAAGGGGCACATATATATAGATTTCTCAAAGGCGGTGTCGTATATAGCAATGAATCTGCCACCCGATGTCGTATCATACCAGGAAGCTGATTTGGAGGGGGTGTGATCGTTCTTCTGGGATTCTTGGAGAAATCCAGGGATATTCTGGTAGATCCCTGACAGTAGATGGTCCACTAGGCCAGGGTGTAGGGCCGATCTCAACTTTAAACTCAGGCCAAGCTCGTCTCCAAATGCTAACCAGTTTTCTACATCAACAGTTGAAATGAAATCAATCTTCAAATTTTTAAGAAGAAAATTTTGAGCTGACATGCTTTATTCCTAACAAATAGGTAGGCCTAGACATGTCAAAATTGAAATCAATCTTGAAAATATTTAAGCTAACAATGTTAGTATAATCTATCAAACAAAGGAGGCCAGAGAAATCCTTCTAGCTACTTGGGGCAACATCAATGCTGGGTTTGTATGACGTTCCCTCGACTGCCCTATCTCGACACGTGGCATGACCCCATGCATCAGTTGACCCTTATATCGAGAATTGGGCACGCGTCATTCTCTCGTTGGTCTGACACCGAAACGGCGGCCTGGCAGACCACATGACCTCGAGCAATGAAACTTCACCTCGGCTACACCGTACATAATTACAGACACGCCTCAATTACCTTGTTGGCCGTCATACCTGACATTTATGACAACAGAACCCGACCTAAGCTACATCTGACTTACTTTCCGAGCCTTTAAAGATCGGCTCGAAAGTAAGGAGGGCTCATTGTTATGGGAAAAATATAACGACTTATGGAATTGACCGACTCTACAACCAGCACGGACCTAATGGGCTAAATTACTTACGAGGTGTCTACTAGCGCCCGCTGGCAAAGAAAGAGCAACTACAGAGTAGGTCAATACAATTGTAAGTCCACTCAAATGACTGACCTAAACTATAGGTCGGATATGGGTTGGCTATAGGTCGACCTAAACTATAGGTTGGATATAGCTCGGCCATATGTCGGTTACAGGTCAACCCGATCATAAGTCGGACAAAACTCGACCATAGGTCAGACGTAGTTCAACCATAGGTCGGCATAACCTTTAACAAGAGAAATCGCCGAAAAGCTCAGCATTAATTATCTACTTCTGCTGTATCTGGCACCTCTATCGCTCGACCTTTTCCCGAACTAACTGTCCGGGAATCCCTCTAACATCCCGAAGATCTCTCCCAAGATCTTCAGGAGATAAAATTAGATCCCGAGGATCTTGGACAACCACAATCTCGAGAAGATCCCTAACGAATCTGGAAACCTGTATGGGAAGATCTCCAATATATCAGGAAACCTAAATGGGAAAGATTCCCTACGGGATGATCCTCTCTCTCATATAAATGGAGGTTCTTCTAGCCAATGTAAGGTACGCATATAAACCCTAATATTTAACTGGAGACTCTTTTCCTTTAAGATCTTATCTTATAAAAGACCCAAGGTCCTGATTTAAGCATCGGAGGGTCCCCTGTACAAGCCAGAGTCTCATTTGTCTCTTATTTTCTCCTATGCAAGTCACAAAGGGTTAACCAATGAGGGCCTAGCAGAAAACTGCTTCAATAACAACAACCATACTAGAATTGAAAATTTATAACAGAAATCTTGAAATTTTTAAAATTTTAGAGTTTCATTTAATAAATCTAAAATATGGGAATTTCTTTTATAAATATGGAATATCCGATTTTCCATTATAATTCTTAAATAAATCTAAAATTTTTAGCAATAAAGCACTAAAATCAAGATTTTCTTAAAATTAAATTATCAAATCAAGAAAAAGAAATAAACAAGGAAGATTTAATAAAGATTAAGAAAAAATTCCATATGTGCTAGATAATTAAGAAAAAATTCTATATTTGCTTAAAACTCAAGACAACATATGACTTGGGTGAGCCCCACCACATGCAACAATTGAGAGCGGTTACCTCCCATTGAAACATAAAATTCATAACCATTTATTGGGCCCACCGAGATGTGTTTTACAAATCCAGCTCATCCATTGTATGTGTCACACTTGGATGAGAGGTTAGACCAAGTTTCAGCTGCATCTGAAACTCAAGTGGGCCCCATCAAGTGCTTTTATATGTTTAAAGCATGTCTTCACATGGTTTAGATGGTATGACCCACCTAAGCACTGTATACGATTGATTTTTGGGATATCCCATAAACTAAAGAGGACCCATCTGGCTCATCGTGTTGATGTTTGACGCACATCATGGTGGGGCCCACACTGCTCAACCTGGAGGTTCCCATGAGCTCGACCACATGGAACCTTTTTCCATATATATATATATATATATATATATATATATATATATATATGAGTCCCAGTCTCCTGCGCACCATGTCGCACCATGCTTAAATACGAGCTTCAATATTGTCCGTTAGAACCTCCTATCGGCTGGGATTTAAGCACTGTGAGAAGAGAGAGTCTCCTGGAAGGAGGACTCGCGCGGCATCTTTTCCGAGATTTCTAATGAAGTAAGTTTGGGAAGGTAAACCGTGGCATGACATGGTACGCGTGTGTAAGATCCGAACCATTCATTGGATGGTTCTGAGTGTGAACATGCCGTGAATAATAAATCAGGCCAATTCACCTATTAGGTGGTGGGCCAGGCTCATATAAAGGAAATCGTTGGTAAGAACAAGAAAATCTTCATCTGTCATATTAACGTAACATCTAGTCCACCTGATGAGTGGGCCAACCTGGATCTTTGGACAGGGCATTTTCACACAGTGACCCACTTGGTACGTGGACCGGATCTTCTGCATGTTTGTTACGTTAGTGCATGTGTTCTGCGATTCACCCACGATTTTTCTTTAGCCCGGATTGATAACAAGGCCTTTAACTTAAACTATACCGCAATGTGTGGGGTCCATCATGATATTTATTTGTCATCCAATCCATCCATCATGTGAATTCCCTCGTTTTATCCTTGAAATCCAAAAATCAGACCAATTCAAAACTCAGGTAGGCCACGTCAATCAAAATGTCTAAAACATCTAAAATCATGTGGCATGGACCACCTAAGTTTTGGACTGGTCTGGTTTATGGGGTGTCTATTCATCCTTGCATGGATCATCTTTCTGAATGATGAAGAGCGTATAAAAAGCATGGTAGGCCCCACACAACATCCAAAAGGTTTTTAATGGTGGATGTCCCAACTAAAGAATTCCATCTGATGTAGCCCACCTGACTTTCGGATTAGCTTGATTTTTAAATCCTTTGGAGAACATGAGGTGGAATTGCTTTATTTTAAGGAACATACCTTAAAATGATCTGACAAAAGTGGTGAATCGGCGTGGATAAAACACTTACATCACGATGGCCCCACAAAGCCCTACCGTCTGGGTCGGGGTAGGATGCAATCTGCCTCCGGGAAGGATGCGTGCGCGAGGACGGGGATTGGATTTTGACAGGTGGACGTGGATTTCCTGCGAAACCCTTTCGCAGTAAGTTCCTGCGTTGGGAACGTGTAACACCCTGAAAATCGGGGGTCGTGTATAAACCCAACTCCCGAGTTCCAGACCGTCACTTATGCAACAAAAATGATTATGATTCAATGTTGTCTGAGTTAAAGCATTCACATGAGTAAAAGTATACCAAAACTGCAATTCATACTCCAGATTTAGTGATAAAAGCAAGCGAAAGACTAAAAGATACACATATCACTGTATGGAAAACAAAATAGATCTCAACTGTCTCCAAAGTATGAATACATCTCTGAGTCTCATATACATGTAAATAACCAAAAATTAAATGTCAACATAGTCCCACTGAGTAGTCCCGCCAATCCAGGCCACCTAAGCAAAGCCGTTGTGGTACTGAGAACTCGTCCTAGTCCTCATCATAATCCGGCTCTGCCTCCTGAATCGCTGCCTCACCTGCATCTAAGACAGGGTCTGGTGGGTGTTGCAAACACCATCCCGTAACGTGGGAGTGAGTAGCTAACTCAGTGAAATAATAGAGTAAAGATTAGCATGTTCTCAAATCAATCATGCGATAATAGTAAAGCAGTAAATCAAACAATCCTAATACTGTTGTTAATGCAATATGACATGACATGACATGATGGATGCCCTCACCGACATTCTCCCTCATACGGCACCATCTGCGTCCGCGGCATGCTTGCATACCGCTCAGTGCTCCACATCTTCCAGGCATATACAATGTGATGGTGATATGATTACCGAGTTATTATTAGTCCATTCAAACAGTAGGATTGGGAAACTAAGGTACTTCCCTTATATCAATCCCAACACAGATCCTATCTAGGGTCGTCACTCCTAGTAATCTCATACGATGTATATTTGTAGGTCGCTGCAAGGGCTGTCAGGGCTGTTGCTCGCACTCGTTGCACCGCTCCCCCATCACCTTATCAATACAGGCCTACTTGTACTCTTGTCGCTACGGAAGGGTCGTCGCCTCCCGTAGACTCAGAATACACTCGAGGTCACTTCAAAGGGCTGTTAGGGTTGTTGCTTGCACTCGTTGCTCCGCTCCCCCATCACCTTATCAATGTAGGCCGACAGCAAGAATATAGTGTCCCATACCACCATAATCTGCTCACGAGTCTTAGGTGATCACTGGTCACTACGGGGAGGTTTGTGGCCCCATCGTAGGCCGACAGCTCAACCACGATGTCCCATACCACCATGCCCAGCTCATGAGTCTTTATGGATCAAGGTACCATGGTTAATAGGATTTATAGTGGTAAGTTCAGTACCCTAGGTTCAAACAGTTATGACTCATACAAGGTAAAAATACAATGGCCAGTCGGGTTACTTGACGGGCTCTACTAGCACAAGCGCATCTCAAGTCGAACAACATGAAGTGCATAAAACACCTCATGTGGCCTAACCACTGCCGCCAACTCCAAAACACGACTCGCGTTCATCGACGCGTCGTTCGTGGCAAAGATAAGTCAACCACGAATTTACTCGGTTGCCGACTGCCTGGACTAGGTATAGTCTCAAACATTTATGAATTTACATCAGCAATCATGTAAGAGTAATGGAAATGAAATACAACAATGTGAGCATGTTAACACATGTTATAACATACAACTTAAGTAAATCATCTAACACATGCATTTCATACATATAATGAAATCATGCATATAGCCAACATGTAGGAAATCATTTACATCAGCATAGTATTTGAGAATTCAATCTCAAACTAATTCATAACACCATTTAATTCAATACATACTAATACAAACATTTATACAAACACTTAGTCTACACACTTAAGTCTACATATAGTATGTCGACTCGAAGTGCGCATTTGGGCGAATCTCTTCGCCAAACTGATTATGCACGCATTCCTAATATCCTAATGTGACAAGAAGACATGTCAATCATATCAGTAAAATATGGATGAAAACAGTATTTCCTACAAATGACTAAAATGTCCTAAATCTCATATTTTTCGTCTGCTTACGAAACAGGAAACGGACAGCATGTTGTACATGTCAAACGGCGTTGCCGTCGATAATCTACTATTAAATGACATTGAAAGCGTTAAAAACGGTTAATCAAATCGTCTAAAATCCGCACCTTTTATCCTAGAAGTGTATTGATTCGAACGGAGCATATACGCTTCGTCTACGGCGAACCGGGAACCTAATACACAAGATCTATAAGCTACCATGCTAAGGAACCAAAGGAACCTTAAATCAGCAAGTGTTGGGGTATTTTCTTACCTAGAAACGCGGTGAAATCACGGAAAAAGTGATTGAGGCGCGTTGCTTAAGCACGTGCAACAAGTAGTGCAAGCAGCAGGAAATTCTCTCCCACTCTCTCTCACAATCTCTCACCTTTTCTCTTACACCAGCTAGGGTTTCTAGCAAATTTGGATGGATGAGATAAGTGAGGGTTTAAGCCCCTTTTATAACCTAAAACTTCCCCAAAACAGGCTTGGGAACAATGTTCGCTTGATGCCTAACCAAATCGGGGCTGTTTCAGTCGAAAAAGATATTTCTGGAGGTCCCCTGGGCGAACGCGATCGGACTTAAATTCATGCACGTCGGATGTCACTCACATCCCATTTTCAGACCAGTAATGTTCGTAGATTGCACGTGGCGGTCCAGTTTCAGTTCAGCGGTCATCGCCCGTAGATCAGGTCTACAAGTCTCATGATATGAAATAAAAAATTTTCCTGATCCAAGGGTGTAATTTGGCTGAATTCTGACGGTCAGAACGCTTAATACTGACGCGTCAAGTCGTGTGTCAGATTTGAATTTCAAATTCCAAATCTAACCCTATTCTCACTCTCTTCACTCTAGGCTCAATGAAATAGCCTCTGAATGTCGGTTGGACTTGATTTTTGAAATGATTGTCAAGTCCAGCTAGGTGGTTATAACGGTCTAAGATTGTAGGTATTGGACTTTCGACGCCCGGTCAAGATCCAATACAAAGTTTCAAAGAGGTCCTGAGAACAAACCGGCTTAGAGTTTGATCCGAGGTTTTAGAGTATTATAGCGTCATTGGTTCTACTCGCTTTGGGTCTTGTAGAACGTATTTAAAGTGATCAGGGACTATTTCCCAGCTACTCTAGCGTTACACTAGCTAACTTATACTTATTTTCCAAAGGAATTAATCCTACGTGATTTCTGGTCGAGTTGGTACTCGAGTCCAAGTACAAATTTTTCCAGGGCAATACAGAACGTAAGTGGGCCAACCGTCATATTGTTCAGGAATCCATTCCGTCCATCCATTTTTTGAGATAATTTTAGGAGATTAGACCAAAATTGAACACGATCCAAGACTCAAGTGGGTCGTACTAAAGGAAAATGTATTTAGGAAAATTCCTACCATTGAACCCATTGATGTTTACATGTCATCCATATCGTTAATAACGTCATTCCTACTGGGATGAACTAAAAACACAAATATTAGCATGATTCAAAACTTCTGTGGCCCCACGAATATTTCAACTGTGGATGTTCACTTATCAAGTTTTCGGCCCATTTGAGCATTGTATACGATTCATTTTTGGCCCCATGTCCTAAAATAAACTCAC